>SJYT01041639.1:223885-343308 GCA_006410635.1 Cephalophus harveyi
CCGCTAGAAAGGAGCAGGGTGCTGCCCATGCGCTCGGAACTTGGAGCACCGCAGGCCAGAGACGCCTCCCGTGCCAGCTTCTGGCGTTTCTTTTACCCTCTTCCTCCTGTCTAGATGAGCTGAAAGGCCCCGATGCCTCGTTCTCACCTCATCTCACCACGCGCGGTGCAGGGATGCTTAAGTGGCTGCCCGGCGCCCTAGCCTCCGCCCACGCTGCTGGTGACCTTCTCTTCGCCCTTGAGAAGGGCGGGCCGGGAGGGGGGGCTGCAGGTGGGGAGCTGTGGCCGCAGCCCCGCCTGCCCCGCGCGCGTACGTGATGCCGGGCCCGTCGCCGCCCGTGCGCCCCGCGCCCCCCACCCCGGACACCCCGCGCATGGCCGGCAGGAGGCCAGGGGACCCCGGGTCCCTGGAGAGCTCCTCCTTGTCCTGTGGAAGGTGGTGCGCGCCGCATCTGTCACCGCCCCCGCCCCACAAGCCGGCTGAGCCCGAGCAGGCTGGTCTAATTTGGTATTCTAGTAAAGTGGCCCCAGTGAAGAGAGAAAACGTGATACAGCAAAGACTGGGGGCGGGGAAATGGCAGAGTGAAATTGATGACATAGCCCACGTTACTTACCTCATGTGCTGGATTGGGTCCCGGCCGAGTCGCTGCTGGGCTAAGAGGGGCTTCCCGGTCAACGCGCTTCAAAAAGCACCTGCATCCCGAGACGTGGGCTATCCAAGTTAGGAAGCATCCTGAGTGACTCTTACCGCGGGCTTGGAAAAAGAATAAAATGCTGGCACAGAAAAAGGAACGGGTCTCTTAATCCTCCAGCTTTCAAGGTCAGAGTTGCAAAGTCATTTAGAATTAAGGTGCTGGGTCTGTTCAAAAAAAAATATAGGTCATTCACTTGAATCCTTTACCATAAATTTGCTCAGTCACCTGGTAGCTGGTGTAAAGGCAATTGAGGTGATGATGCAATAGACAGAATCAGCATTTTCTCTGCTACATACCTGCTACTTGTCTCTGTCACTTGTGAGCAGTTATGAATAATAGAGGTCAGTAAGTCCACACCTCTTCTCAGTGGAAAAGCATGCTTTGAGAATCATGACAACGTCAGATGGCTTGGTCGGTGTATGGTCAGGTTGATGGGAGTTGCCTGATGCCCGGAACTGGTTCCTCTGGGTGGTCTCTGCTGGAGAGCCCCCGGTGGCCCGACGTTTGGGCATCTTCCATGGGGCAGAGCTGAGACTGTTGGCTGTTTCTTCTTGGACTTCATGCCAAGTGCCACCTCCTGTTCGATCCTGTCTGGGACCTGACTGAACAGGGGCATGCATTTCTTTCTGAGAAAGCTTGCCTCGCTATGTGCACCAGGGGGCTGGTCTCCGCGGTAGCGGATTTAAGCTCCTTGAGGAGGTGATTCCTAGAGATGATGTTACTCCCCCGTGCTCTGCCATTTTGTCTGGGCTCTGTATGATATCCATGCTTGATTTTCCCTAAGAGAAGAGAGGTTTGCTTGCAGCTAAAGACCAAGGAGAATAACCACAAGTCTTAATTTCAGGATAGTTTTCTACTCAGATGTGAAACAAAGATAAAATTTCATGTGGAGAAGGCTACAGCTGGTGGTTCCTGGGCACAGTTCATGTTCTAGGAGCTTTGTGGTTTTCATCTCCAGGCCTGATTACCATCTTGGTTTTGGAGGTGGGGAGAGAAGTAACCTTTTTAAGGTTACAGGCTCTTAGGTGGCCCTTGGAAGGATTTAAACCAAGTTCAGTCTCAATCCCAAATGTTTTCCAGTAAACCCTACTCTTAAGGCTGTAACATCTAATTAATACTCAGAAGCCAAGTTTGCTCAAAATTATACAGGTGATTTTTTTTTTCATAACACCAAACTTTTCATTAGTAAGGCGAGTGACATTTTTCTATTTTGCAGATTATGAAGAAGTAATTAATTTGCCACAAGTAAAAATATTTTCCCTCAAATTAGAAAGAAGTATTTTTTAAAAAATTTCCCTCAGATTAGAAGCAAAAGAAGTTAAAAAATTTAAAAGACTCAAATGGAGTTTAGGACTGTGCTTTAACAAAGTACATTGGAAGACAGGATCACTGTGTGAAATTTCTCTTACTAAAAATATATAAACTACTTAATTGGTATAAAATGTTTTAATGATTTCCTCATGAAATTAATGAAGAAGTAAACTGTAGTCATCTAAAGGAAATAACCTAAAATTTCAGATAGATACTTAAACATGAGACTAACTGCCCTACTTACCAGTCAAAAGAGAAAGAAGATATTACATAGATGATACAGATGATTTTTAAGCAGCTTTGCAAGTAGAACATAAAATCCGTTTGTCCAATGAGAGCATCAGGGTGGCTAAATTGATGACAACCCACCTGAGACTAAAGTGATGAAGCACTTATTTCCAGTGGAATTTATATTATATGATTGTTGAACAAAACGAAAATCCTCCAGCTATATTCCTGACTCCCCCAGCCCTGGCCACAGAGGAAGACTATTTCTAAGGCTAATTATTGTTATTTTCATTCTTTGGATTGCTTTCATTGTCACAAGGAATGTCTGCATTTTTCAGCTGATTTTCACTTTAACCTACAATGAGTTTCAAGTCAGTGCACAGACTTATCCTAACAAGGTACCCACCCCCGAAGCAAGACTGTGTCATATGCCGAAAATGACTCCTTGCCTTAGACTCAAATTGAGGGCTTCTGGAGGGCCCGGTATAGATGAAAGTGCAGAGAAATGGACCTACAGGGTAGACTGAACAGGAAGACTGAGTCCTTTTTGACCTATAGCAAAGTAAGTCAGTGTTTACAGAAAGCTGATGGAAATCAACCTTGAATATTTATTGGAAGGACTGATGCTGAAGCTGAAGCTCCAGTACTTTGGCCACCTGATGCAAAGAGCTGACTCACTGGAAAAGACCCTGATGCTGGGAAAAATTGAGGGCAGGAAAAGAGAGCGGCAGGATGAGATGGTTGGATGGCATCACCGACTCAGTGGACATGAGTGTGAGCAAACTCTGAGATAGTGAAGGACAGGGAAGCCTGTGTGCTGCAGTCCATGGGGCAGAAAACAGTTGGAAAGGACTTAGGGACTGAACAACAACAACATGTAGATGGAGTCTGTATAAGCCTTCATACTAATAGGAAGGGTTAGCCATAAAAAAAAAAAGAACAAAATAATGCCATTTGCAGCACAACAGATGGACCTGGAGATTATCATACTAAGCACGGCTTTGTGACTGAACAAGTCAGACAGAGAAAGACAAATAAACAATATTACTCGTGTGGAATCTAATTTTAAAAAAAATACATAAATGAACTTATTTACAAAACAGAAACAGACCCACAGATTTCAAAAACAAATTTATGGTGCCCAAACGGAAAACGAGGGGGGCGGGTAATAAATTAGGAGTTTGGGATTAACATACACACACTGTTGCTGCTGCTGCTGCTGCTGCTGCTGCTGAGTCGCTTCAGTCCTGTCCGACTCTGTGTGACCCCATAGACGGCAGCCCACCAGGCTTCCCCGTCCCTGGGATTCTCCAGGCAAGAACACTGGAGTGGGTTGCCATTTCCTTCTCTAATGCATGAAGGTGAAAAGTGAAAGTGAAGTTGTGTCCGACTCTTAGTGACCCCATGGACTGCAGCCTACCAGGCTCCTCCATCCATGGGATTTTCCAGGCAAGAGTACTGGAGTGGTGTGCCATCGCCTTCTCTGATACACACACTAATATATATAAAATAGATGACCAACAAGAACCTGCTCTATAGCTCAGGGCACT
Organism: Cephalophus harveyi; assembly: GCA_006410635.1. Lineage (NCBI taxonomy): Eukaryota > Metazoa > Chordata > Mammalia > Artiodactyla > Bovidae > Cephalophus > Cephalophus harveyi. The sequence goes on from SJYT01041639.1 coordinate 227,669, forward strand.
TTACTCAATATTCTGTAATAATCTGTAAGGAAAGAGAGTCTGAAAGGGAGTGGAGATATGTATATGTGTAACTGAATCACTTTGCTGTGCACCTGAAACAAAACACTGTAAATCAACTATACGCCAATAAAATTAAAGAAAAAGAGAGAGAAACTAACATTTAGTGATCATTTGCTTAGTAGTAGCCACCAGTGCTTCCAGGCAGTAACTCATATGTTTCACACATGAGCAAGTGAGCTCTGAGATGAGCTGGATGGGCCACGTGGCTACAGTGGGAAGCGGTGGCCCAGGATGTGTGTCCATTCACCAGGGTATTTCTGGTGCCCAGGGCAGTACTAGGGGCATCTGGCAGGTACCCAGATGTTTGCTGAATCTCCCTCCTGAACCTCACCTAGAATGGACTGCTTCCTTCTGCAGGATGGAGGTGACTAGTCTGTCTTCTGGCTGTCTTTTCTCATGAAGTCATTTTGATGAATTAAGCCTTCAGTAATCACATGCACTTTTTTTTTGTACCTTGCCACGTGGCTTGTGGGATCTCAATTCAACCTGGGATTGAACCCAGGTCCTGCACAGTGCAAGCCTGGGACTAACCACTAGGCTACCACATATGTGCTAAGTCACTTCAGTCATGTCTGACTCTTTGTGACTCCGTGGACTGTAGCCCGCCAGGCTCCTTTGTCCATGGGATTCTCCAGTCAAGTACTGGAGTGGGTTGCCATGCCCTCCTCCAGGGGATCTTCCTGACCCAGGGATTGAACCAGTGTTTCCAGCCGCTCCTGCATTGTAGGCAGATTCTTTACTGCTGAGCCATGAGGGAAGCCCACTAGGCTAGCAGGTCCACCATTGTGTCAGTGGATTGCCCAGCAGTGCCGGCAGAGAGAAGACACCCATCCATGTGTCCTGGATGGACAGACAGTCGACACCCCTCAGGGATTTGTCTCACTGGTGTCTGACACAGGGTTTGATGATTGGACACGGCAGGGTGCTGAGAAGGCAAGGTTGGTAATTGGTCACAGGGACACCTTCTCCTGTGGACTGTTTGTCCTTCCCACACCTGATTTACTAAAACAGGGAAGCTTTGTAGAAGGCTGCAGTAGCAAGTGGAGAAGGCAATGGCACCCCACTCCAGTACTCTTGCCTGGAAAATCCCAGGGACAGGGGAGCCTGGTGGCCTGCCGTCTATGGGGTCACACAGAGTCAGAGACTTAGCAGCAGCAGCAGCAGTAGCAAAAGCAAGATAAACTGTGTTTTGTTTTCTGATCTGTGCTGACGCCCTCCCTTTGGTACAAAGGTGAAAATCCCATGGTATCAGGGAGAAGCCAGTAAGATTAAGCACTGGATCTTATTTTTCAAAAGAAAATTTAAATGTTGAAGTTAGTCAGGGAGTGGTTGTAGGCCCTGAGAAATATGCAGGGGAAATGGCTCAACATGGACCAAAAGGGCTGAGCAAGGATGTTCTTTAGGCTTTTCAGACCATGGGGAAATAAAACAGCCCCAATTATTTTATTAGAAGCAACACAATCCTCATTTCTTACAAATTGCTCGAAGTTTAAATTTTATCAGAACAGAATCTTAGAAGCCTCCCTTAGAGGTCGCTGGCCTCCCCAGTCAGAAGGAAGAAGTTATCTTAGTGACTGTCTTATGTGCACCATGCTTTTAGTAAGAAGCTACTTGAGGATCTGTCACGGCAGGAAGACAGTCTAACAATCCCTTCTTTCTATCACACCTAATTTGCTCACATTTCCCTCTTAGCTGCTCCCTGGGTTTTTCAAGATTTATTTTGGTTCCTGTAACAAGTCCAGTCATTCCCTGAAGACGAGGGTTCTAATTTTTGCAAGGGATGGAGAGGTTACTCTCCAAAGACTAAGGCACTTTCTTGGTAGCAGGATGATGGTTCCCATGGAAACAGTTATGGAGGTTGTTTGAATTATGGGGCCTGGCTGCCAAAACAAAACCAAAAGGAAAAGGAAGGAAACTGACTGTGTCTGAAGGTTTACTAAAAACAGCTGTTGGAGTGCCCTGGAACCTGGGGCTGCTCACCCAGGAGGCCTCAGACAGCAAACCCAGCCTGGACCCCACTTGTGTGTCACAGAGAGGGCTGGTGGAAACTGGCCTTTCCTGTTGTCCTCTACTTCTGTCCTCTGGACACTTTCTGGAAGGCACCCACCTGTGGGGCCAGTGCCAGGCAGCAGCTCTGCCCTGTGGGCCCCAAGTTCAAGTGGATAGCCGGTCTTTCCACAAACATTTACACAAGAAACCGGGCCCAATGGGCGTTTTTTCCTCTAAGTTTCCTTCCTTCTAGAGGCAGTTATTAGTACAATGGTTTTTAAGTTACAATAAGGGGGAGAGTAGGGCTAACACCCCAGCTTTGCCTTTTACTCGCTTTGTTCCCTCCGCTATTAATATATGCACTCAGGGGCTGACTCCCGGGGCTCCCAGGAGGACCAGGGCCCCAAGGCTTTGTGGGCGCACCCACCCAGGTGTGCAGAGCACTCAGCCCTGGTCATCACTGAGCCCCAAGCAGGATAGCTCCGCTCAGGGCCGAGTCAAGGGGCCACGGGGGCTGCTGGGAAAAGCCTGCCTTGAGCAGATTAACTGCCCTCGAATAAAAGCCCTGGGGGCTGGGCACTGAGCCTCTCAGATGCCAGGGCTTCCTCTCCCAGGATCTTGCTGGAAATGGGTGCTCAGGACCCTCCCAGACCCTGCCTCATGGGGCCTGCTGCAGGCTGAAGGGACAGGTTGGGTTCCGGGTGAATCCGGGTCAGCCCCTTGGGGCGGGGGAGGAACTCAGGCTGTTAGCATGAAGGTGGTCAGGCCTCTCGGGCAGGGGTCACCCCAGCTTGTTTTTATCACTTGGGAGTTCCCAGGGTCACCTCTGACAGTCTCCCGCTTGCCATTCCTCCTGCCCTGTCTTTCCCACTTGCATGATTTAAAATCTCCTATGTCCTCTTTATTCCTGCCTTTAGAAGACCCGCCACCAGCCTCAGGAGGTCTTCAGAAGCGACGGCAGCTGGGGGGTGGGGAGGAGTCGGTGTCGTTCATGCTGGCGTCCCTGTGAAGGGCTGGTGGGGCCCCAGCGTTTGGCGGTCAGGCTCTCGATTCCAAGGCCACAGAATGAAGTTCTGGAATCACAGGGTCTGTGGGGAGGGCACAGGAGGCGCGCTTGTCCGTGGGGCCGAGGCCCGAGGCTGTGGGGAGATGGGCGAGTGTGAGCGCCCCGCTGGGAGCAGTGGGGCAGCCACATTTAGCGTGCATTTATTTGTTTAACATGCATTTATTTGTTTAACGTAGATTTATTTCCAGCTTTTTCAGCTCCATGAACCTAGTAACCTTTCAAAACGGTCACCTTTCAGAGGCAGTAGTCTTATTCCACATTTCCAGACCTGGTTCAAAGAAATTTGAAAATTTGTAATCATCTTCTGAGCCAGTTTACCCTCCAAATACATATAAACTTAGTCTCCTTGTCTGTGGAGTGTATTCCTGGGACCCCAGCTGCCTTCATTTGTTGCTTTATTTACCTACAGCACCGCTTACTTTATGGTCCACCTTCTCCAACACCTTTAGTCCTGATGTTTGACACTGAAATTTAAATTTATGAAGGATTCAGATTGAAACCTTTGGGGGCCCAGGGGCTATGAGTTTTCTGAGACTCAAGGCTCCCTCCTTTCAGAGAGGAATGGTCCTCCCTTCTCACTGTCCTCCTGATGGCTTCACTCATCACCTGCGGTGATGAGACGCAAAATCCTGACCTGTTCACGTAGGTCTAGATTATGGTCCATTTCACAGATGGCTGCCCAGAAATGGGGCTTCAGTGGAAAGCAGAATGTGGTTTTGTTGTTCAGTTGCTAAAGTCATGTCTGACTCTTTGTGACCCCATGGACTGCAGCACACCAGGCTTCCCTGTCCTTCAATATCTCCCGTAGTTTGCTCAAACTCATGTCCGTTGAGTCGATGATGCCATCTAAATGGGGTGTAGCAGTTTTATACAAGGATATTTTGCACTTTTAATTTTCTTTCAGGCTCTGGGGAAATATGGAAAATGGCCTAGATTTTATCTTGGTTAGGTATTACTTATAGTATATTGGTTTAATTTGAGCTTTCTTTTAATAGGATTGTGTGATTTGTTTTGTGTTTAAGGCCACTGATTAAAATTTTATTCTTTAACACTGGCAGCGGGTGATAGTGTTCTCCTCCCCAGACCAATGGGCCTCTTCAGTCCTGTTTTCTTTGAATTTGATTACCTATAAGAAAGCATCTCTCCTCTCTGTTGTTCTGCAATTAGATGGAATCACCTGCAGATTCTTACCAGATTGAGGTCGCCCATGTCCTGAGTGTGTTTGCAGCGAAATTTAAAACAAACATCCTGGCTCCCTTGTGATGCTACCTGAGGTCCAGCCTGCGACACGTTGGTCTCTGTACTCCTGTCCCTGGCTCCCTGCACTAGTCCTGGGGGTTCACGTCGGGACTATTGTTCACAAGAGGAGCCTTCCGAGGAGGTGCATGGTTTTCCCACCGTCACGGTTAGTTAACTAGGGCCTCATGAGTAATGACTGTCTGCCTTCCTCTGCAGGCATGAATGCAGCTGTCCGGGCCGTCGTGCGCATGGGGATATACGTGGGTGCCAAGGTGTACTTCATCTATGAGGTCAGTGTCACGTCTCTTCCTGCTTTCTCTGCAGGCCTCATGCCTGCCCGGGGCTGCCAACCACAGGCAAGGGGTGATGGGCACACAGGGTACCGGGTACCAGGAGAGCCTCCTGGGGATGTTGGGGTCACACCCCCTGGTCTAGATGCACGTCTGTGAGATTTGTCTTAGGGAGCAGGGCTCCTAATAAATAAATGAAATAGGGCTCAAAATGCCATTTTGACATCAACTTAGTAGAATAAGGATCTCAAGCTGGTCGTATTTATTTGTAGTTCCCATCCCTATAGATACATTCACTGAAAATGCAGCCTGAATGTGAATAGACATTAAGGTAAGTGGGAGAAAGCCGCCTCTTTGAACTTTTCATCATAAATGTAAAACCCAGGCTACCTCCCTAGTGTCTGTTTATGCCTTAACTTCAAATTGGAGCTTCTGAAAGCAAACAGCAGGGATGGTTGATTATCCCGCTTTTGAGGTCCTGGGAGCTTAGAAGTAAGTTGTGCTTGTTGGAAAGGCACCCCTGTAGCTTCGACCACATGGTTTATTTCAGCAACTATTAGAAAAAATAGCTTATCATTAGTTTTTAAATTCTAAAAATGGAAATTAAAGAATGGTTTTTTTAAGATTGCTTAATTCTTCCCGAATCACTGTTAGCATTTTACTCTGATTCCTCCTAGAATCATGTATCTTAAAGACTGGAAGGAAACATTTACATTATTAACATCATAGCAAATGTATTTTGTGTACCATATGTTTTATCTGCCACTACGTTGTAACAGTTTTCTATGTCTGTAAAATTCCATCAACCTGATGTCTCATCATTTACCTTGTGTTCTCGTGGCACTGAAATACATGTAGATTACCACTCATTTTTCAGCTTTCCTAACACAGCAAGCCCTAGATTAATATTTGAAGCCGCTCTATACTTTGCATCATTGCCGTGATCCCAAGATACAGCATCCGGCCAAGTTAAAAGGGATGGTTCTCTTACGGGTCCTGCCAGTGTTCCTTTGTTCCTGCTTGCACTCACTGCCCTTTTGTTTTATTTCACTTTGAGGTGGGGTTACGTGCCTTAGAACTTGAGTGTGGGCCCCGCAGCCTGGGCTGATAGGAGTTCCTGATACGTGAACACCGTGGTTAAATATGTCCTGGGGGCGGAGCCCCCTCAGATCTGGCTTTTCTGTTACGTGTAATAATGTTGTTTCAGACTCACTGGAGGTGAACAGTCCTCCAGCTTCCAGTTTCCAGCATGTTCCCCAGGAAGCCTTTGACTGCCTGGCCAGCTGCCCTCCTTGCTTCCTGTCTTGGTGGGGGTGGTGGGGGCTGCAGTTCTGTCCCTCCTGGGATCTTTAAGACTGCCTTGCCGGTAGGTGAGGGAAGTCAGCTGAGTTACTTCATTGAAGAACCCGAGGGGTTGTGGGTGGCACACTTCCTCTGTGTCACTTCTCCGTCACTGGCGGGGCTGGGACAGGAGCCGGCATGCACAGCAAAGCAGTGACAGGGGCATGTCTCACCCCCAGGCTTTGTTGCCTTGGAGACGGTTTTGGGTCCTCCTAGGTTGAGGGGCATCTCGTGAGCCAGGGACGCTGCTCAACATCCCGCGTCCGCAGAGCTTGATGCTGAGGGCCGGTGTGGATACTGGAACGCACACTGTAGCTGGTCAGCTTGAAGTCACCCCTCTCAGGCTGAGGGTTTTCGTTGTGTGTGTGTTTCTAATTGGCACCATGTCCTGTGGCTGTGTCTGTATTCAGGGGATATTTTGGTGTATCCAGATGTACACCGACCAGACTTTGCACTTTGCTTAATGAAGGAATTGAGGCACATCAGGTGGCCCGGGGCTCCACACACCTGGGCTTCCTTCAAAGAACGTGTAGGGTCTCTCTGGAGGAGTCTCAACACCCAGAAGGAGTGTTCCTCATGGGTAACGGGGTCCTCCTGCTGACGCCCTTGGGCTGAGCTCTTCGTGACCTCTTGGGGTGGGGATGGGGGGGCGCAAGGGCATGGTGGGCCCCTAGGAGCTCGGCATCCTGCCCTCCCTTGGGAAGGCCGTAAGGCCTCCTGAGTCTGAACAGACCCCCTTCACAGGAGCAGGGCATTCTGCAGTTCCTCGGTCAGGAAGAAGTCAGAGAGAACCCTGGGCGGAGCTGTACTGGTGACTCTGATTCTCAAATAATCACTTTATGGGCATCTCAGTGTCCAGCTGAGTGCTGCCTTTCAGGGTCGGTGCTACGAATGACCAGAACTTGAGGGCCTTACATTCTGGAAGGAAATAGAAATAGGTGAGTGTGGTTGAACCGAAATCTCCTCTTTGGAGGTGATGCCATGCTTCTCATGCCACCCCTCCCCCACCCCAAAAGGAGAGCTATTCTGGTGAACAGGGCCTGTTCTTTCCACCCCTTGGAAGGGAGTCCTTGGGGTCAGCCTCCCCTCAGGGCCCATTTGAGACCGGAATACTCAGTTGGCCTTGATCCAGGGCCTGGGCACAAATGGTATCAGTACCATTCCCCTGAATCCAGTCATCCCTCACTGCAGGTGTGAGGACCCTGCACCTGTAATTCTGAATCCAGAAATCTCTCAAGTTTCCCTGAGTTCATCTGGGCAGCAGTCCTTGATGGGGCTGCCTGTGACAGTGCCTGCCGCCTAGCGTGACCGTCCCAGGATGCGGGTGAGGCCTATTCATGCTGCCGACGGCACCAGGTGACCGGGACATTTGTGCTGCTGCTGAAAACCCCAGCTTCTAAGACCCACACAACTCTGACCTGCAGGCTAAGGGGAGCGGTTGAGGGCCCACGTCCATAGCCAAGTGACGGGAGATCCATGTGCTCACCTTCTGGGCCTGTTTCTTTGTCCATCACCTTCTGCACTTGGAAGGACTTTCTGCACAAACCAGGCAGGGGTCGTCATGTTCCAGGTGCCGCTGACTCTGCTGGCTGTGGCCAGATGCAGAATCGGGGGCTCGGGTTACTCGCCTCCCTGTGGACTGTCTCGGGACTGTGGACATCCACTGGGTCGTGTCCCGACAGACACGGCTTCCTTCCTGGCTGTAGCAATGTTGGCACCTGCAGGATCCAGGTGTGGGGAGCATGGCTGGGCTGTGTATCATGGTTAGAGCATCCCTGCCTTAGCCGCCCGGAAGCCAGGACCACCCCCAGTCCACAGCAGTGACAGCCAGAAATGTCTCCAGAAGTCAGCAGTTGTCCCCTGGTTGGGGGCCACCACCCTGTACCCAATGGGGCTCAAATTTAGAGAATGAGTTTGTTTTTTAAAGCATCATTTGGTAACTTATCTGACATATTTTTCCATCCCTAGTTGAGTTTCTAAGTTTAGCTGAAACTTTGGTGGTTGCCAACATCAAAACAGTTAGACAGGTCCACATCAATTATTGAAATGAAAGTGCTTTGGCTTTTTCTTGGGCAGAAAGCATGTGGGAAGCGTATTGACCAGAAAACACTGGTATTCCTGCTGAGGGTCTGGCACGGACGTGTTCTGTCTGGCTGCCACCGAGCTTGCTGTAAGTCTGGGACGCGTCTACGTGTGGTGCATGCCAGCCCTTGGGCGCCTTCTGAGAGGGATGGGGCGGGGTGTGGATTAACTCATTCTCTCCACCTAGCCTGCTATAGATTTGTGTTTTTTTTTTCTTAAGATAGGACTTTTCCTTAGAAACATACAGGTGCCTTCAGCTTCTTCGAGGTAGTGAGGTGCTCAGGGTGGACCGTCCCAGGTCTAGGTGGATAAGAAGTGGAGCAGGGAGAGTCCGTATGTTGCCTGCTGCTCTGGTTTTGGCTGTGGAAATGGTCTAGTTGTTTTTCATTTAATATATGAGCTCAAAATGAGATGCTCGTTTTCTCGAAGATGGCTTCCCTGATAGCTCAATTGGTAAAGAATTCGCCTGCAATGCAGGAGACCCTGGTTCGATTCCTGGGTCAGGAAGACCTGCTGGAGAAGGGATAGGCTACCCACTATAGTATTCTTGGGCTTCCCTTGTGGCTCAGCTGGTAAAGAATCCACCTGCAATGCGAGAGACCTAGGTTCCATCCCTGGGTTGGGAATATCCCCTGGAGAAGGGAACCCACAGCAGTATTCTGGCCTGGAGAATTCCATGAACTCTATAGTCCATGGTGTTGCAAAGAGTCAGACACGACTGAATGACTTTCACTTTTCCCAAAGATTTCCTGGTGGCTCAGATGGTAAAGAATCAGCCTGCAATTCAGGAGACCTGGGTTCGATCGGGTCGGGAAGATCCCCTGAAGAAGGGAATGCCTGTCCCCTTATGTCTTCTTGCCTGGAGAGTCCCAGAAGAGATGGACAGAGGAGCCTGGAGGGCTGTAATCCACAGGTCACAAGGAGTCAGACAGGACTGAGGGACTAACACGTTACAGAAGATTAAAAAAAGTCACCATTCTGGTTATAGCTCTTTAACTATGACTAACGCAAGAGTCTTCCTCTTTAAAGAAACTCTTAGAGGCTTGCCCTGCTTAAGCCCAGCATTTGTGAATATCAGTGTTCACCCATCATCCTCCACATATTGAAGACAAGCTGAAAGTGGAGCTTCACTTTAAGCGGCTGATCTTATTATTACAGACAATACATTCTAAGTGCATTAGGTGAGTCAGGATTTTGAACTAGAAAAGAACAGTGACATCGGAGCAACACCAGGAGTTAATGTTCTCGTCTTGCAGCTGTCAGAGGAGGTCCAGTGAATGACTTTCTCACCAGAGCTCGGGGCCCCTCAGTCCAGCTTGGAGTCTGAACTGCACTCACCTGGGGCCTGAGCTTCCCAGCCGGATGTTGTAGGAGCATGAACAAGCTTTAGAGGAGCCCTGTCTCCCTTCCTCGCCTCCCTTGGACACTTTATTTTCTTCTTGGATATGAGAAACTGTCCACTTTCACAGTTTTTCAAGTGAGAATTGTCACGTTATGACCAAACAGCAACAAAGCTCACTTTCCCAGGGGGGACAGAGCAGGCCCACCTGCCCAGAAGCCCAGGCTGTGCTCTGTGGCGGGGGGCTCACCCCGAAGGGGATTCGAAGCTGGAGGGAGGGGGACACAGGTGGCTGTGATGGTGTCCTGTGGCCCCGGGCCATGTGGGCACGGCGGATGGTGACGCCGCCACCCACACAGAGAGCAGGTTAGAAGGTCAGCTTTGGGGACACGCCTGTCCTTTTCTCTCACCCGTGGTCACTGCCTCTGCCTGCTCCCTCAACAGTTCCCTGAAGGCCAAGGAGGTGATCAGAGTTCCATTGTCTCCTCTCCTTGAGGTTTTTACACTTCCGGTTTCTGCATTTTAACTTCCTTAAAGACAGAGCTCCTTAACCACTAACTAAAAACAGCCACAGTGGTGCTGGGAGGTAGGCAGAAGCTTCTCCTGGTGGCTGAGAGGGAGGCAGTGCCGCCTGGCCCTTTGGCCAACGTGCCCCGTGCCAGGTCAGTCCAGCTCCTCAATTTAATTCACAGCAGGCCGGTGACCTGGGGGACGCAGCAGGAAACCCACCAGGTGGGTGACTTGTGCCCACCTGGAGTAGTGACCCATCACAGCCCTGAGTGAGCATGAAAGGGTTAGTCGCTCGATCGTGTCCGACTCTTTGTAACCCCATGGACTGTGGCCCGCCAGGCTCCTCTCTCCATGGGATTCTCCAGGCAAGAGTACTGGAGTGGGTAGCCATGCCCTCCTCCAGGGGACCCTCCCGACCCAGGGATCAAACTCGAGTGTCCTGCATGAGCAGGCAGATTCTTCACCGTCTGAGCCACAAGGGGCACCTCCGTAATCACATGCTGCTCCCCGCCGGGCTCGAGTAGAATCCTTCGTGTGTGACCTGGCTTGACCCTCACGCTGTTGGCATCATTCCCGCGGCCTCGGACTGTCGAGGGCTAGCTCTCATTTTAGTGCTCAAGTTGCAAAAATGATCGTGTCTCCCCCTGCCTCCGCCCCACCCACTGATATCACTAATTAAGCACGTAAGTCACTGAGATAAGAGGGCTGGCTTTATCCTGCTATGACTTTTGGTTTACCAGGAACTGTGTATTATGAGCTTTGGCTTAGAAATCTAATAACACCAGAGGGCTCAATAAATCACATTGGTTTGTTATCGGGTTGCAAAAGCACAAAGTGCAGGGCTGTGCTGTGACTGTCGTGTTCCAAGCTGCTGAGAATTTTGGAGTTGACCACATCTCACCGAGGACGAAGCCAAGGGCGTTTTCCCTGAAGCCATGAAGTCAGCAAGCAGGGGTGACGGCTGGTCCTCTGGACTGGAGTGTCTGTGCCTTTAGGACCTGGTGGGGCCTCTCAGGCCCTGGGCCTGGGTGTGGGGAGTGTGTGGTCTCAGGTTCGGCACTGACTCTCCTGTGGATGAATAGAACCATTGTTCTGCACCTCTAAAGCCGTCTGCGTGGAGAGCTGTCCCCGCCCGCCTCTTAGGTACCCACAGCTGGTCCATCACCACGGACTTGCTGGCCCTTGAGCAGTTCAGAGCTGACCTGTGTGTTGGCTCTCAAATGCTATACACGAGAAGCTTTATTAACGACGAATGACTTGGGAAATCTTCATTCTGTGGGAAACAAATGTGGGTGTTTGCTTGGGACTCCTGGAGAAGCCTCTGAATGTAGGTGGTTACAGTATCTAGGAAATACTTTGAAGCTCGGTAAGCTTTTTAGCAGTTGTTTCCTCTGGTCCTTGAAAGGCTTGCCATTCAAACCGTGTTGCTCCCCAAAGAATCTAGGATTTAGGAAAAGCACTGCCAAGTTGGGAAGACATGAGGACCCATGTGACACTTTTCTTTTAGAAAAGAAATAGCCTAGTCTGAACGGAGCAGAGCATCTTACCTGGTTTCAGTGCAGAATTGGTCTCAAATCTTCTGTATAAAAGAAATCAGCTAATTCAGTGAACTACAAGTAGAAGGGACTATTAGACATCTTCTCTTTAAGAGCAGTCAAAAAAATGAAGGCCAAGTTGCCACCAGGTAGAGTTAAAGTGCCAGTGACTTTCCTTCACTTTCATCCTTGTCCTCAATTTGTATAATTATTGCAAATATCTTTTCTTTTTTTAAAGTTTTATTAAGGTGCAACTGATACACAAAGGACTCTAGATAGTGAATATCTAAAATTTGAGTCTGGACTTATGCAAACACAAGTGATATCATCCCCATACCAAAGAAATTATACCTCCCAGAAAATAAGATAACTTAAAAATACATTTTTAGGGACTTCCCTAGCAGTCCAGTGGTTAGGACTCTGCTCTTCCATTGCAGGGGGCACAGGTTCAAGCCCTGGTCAGAGAACCAAAATCTGGCACACATATAGCCATGACCAAAAAATAATTTTTTTAAAAGCCAACTTTGTTGTAGCCCAAGATTGGAATTTCGCTCTGGGTCTTTAAACAGCACTCATGAGATTTCTTTTAAGAGAAAACCACCCAGGTGACCAGCTCTTACACTATTAGAACAGATTTAACAGATGCTTAAAAATACCCGTACATGTGGCACCATCTCCTCCATAACCAGCTGGGAGACTGTGCCTGTTTTGTTCAGACTGATCTGATAGTGAGTTAAGGTGGCTTCAGAGCCTCAGACATGATTGGTGTTGGGCTGGATCAGATCAGACAGCTGAGGGTCTCCTGGGTCATCTTATGACCAGCACCAACGAGATGGTATTACTTTTGGTCCAAAACTAAGCGAGCTTCAAAGGTTTTACAGTTTGTTTTTCTTGTGTGAGTCATAGAACTGGCTCAGAAAGGCAGATTCCAAAAGAGAATTTTAGAAAATATTTTGGGCTCTGGCTACGTTGGAATAAGTATTCAACGTTGTAAGGAGACTTGAAAAAGCTCATCAGAACTGATAAATTATAGTAACATCTGCATAAAACTAGTCTTCCTGTCTCAATAACATCTTCCATGTTAGCAAAAGACAATTTAAAACCGCAGTAGGTAGTTCTTCTTCAGAAGCTCCACGGGCCTAACAGGTTTGCAGTTAACAGGGTGAGTCACTTCCTATGGCCCAGCCCATGGGCGCAGTGAGAGGTTTGGAGAGCAGCACTGGCAAGCTCATCCCCTATTCCTGAGTCACTTTCTTCACTGTGTGTATCTAGGCTGCACAAAATAACCAAACTCTTTCTGGAGAGTCTCAGAAAAAGTGTTATGGTCTGTAGAACAGTTTTCCATGTTCTTACTCTAGGAGCAGAAGGACTTGCAGTTGTTTTTTTTTTTTTAATTAAATCCATATTTAAATTCTCAGAAATCATCAACTCCCAACAGAGCAGTTTGCAGCAGCACACCACCAAAGTGCTGGAGCTTCAGCTTTAGCATCTGTCCTTCCAATGAACGTTCAGGACTGATTTCCTTTAGGATTGACTGGTTAGATCTCCTTGCAGTCCAAGGGACTCTCAAGAGTCTTCTCCAGCACCACAGTTAAAAAGCATCAGTTCTTCAGTGCTCAGCCTTCTTTGTGGTCCAGCTCTAACATCCGTACATGACCACTGGAAAAACCAAACCATAGCCTTTTACCGACCTCTCCCATCTATCACCTACCAATTACCTCCTACCTAGCTCGCCCATCACCTGCCATCTGTGATCTATCCACCATCTGCTACCTGCCTGTCTGTCCTGTTTTTAATATTCTGTGGAAACAAGCTCCCTGGAGTCCCTCAGGAGGGGAGAGGGCCTGGTTTTTCGTCCGCTCCTGGAGTAGCAGGGTGCCCTGATGGACAGCGCCTGCCTTAGGTAGCTGACATATCAGGACAAAACTGAAATAGCGCCTCTGAGAAGCGCTCCCTCTCCTCGAGGAGGCCTGGACCGCATCACACGCAGGCTTATCACCCTCGCCGTCCAGGGTGACAGCCACACTGGGCTCAGGGCTTTCAGTGGAGCAGGCTGAAAACGTACACCCTCTGTGGTTTCCAGAAAGAAAGAAGGGAGATGGGGACAAAAAGATAAAAGTGATCCTTGGAGTTGGCCCGAGGTGTGTGTGGAGGAAATGCCACTTCTTCAGCGTGAAGGCAGGGCTGTGGGTACCCCTGACCCAGCCTGTCCTGAGGTCGCGTGTGTAACCCTAGACTAGACACATACGTGCAGGTGTATATGTATCTATGTACAATGTTGATGTATAATGTGCTATATATAATGTGTGTAATTATATTGTCTATAATGAAATGAAAGTGTTAGTCGCTCGGTCGTATCCGACTCTTTGTGACCCCATGGACTGTGGCCCACAGGCTCCTCTGTCCATGGAATTCTCCAGGCACAGATACTGGAGTGGGTTGCCATTTTTTTCTTCAGGGGATAGAAATCCACAACAATAATTATTATAAACTTTTTTAAACAGCCAATACCTTTTCCTTTTCAAGGGTAAAAGGCCCTAGAAAGTGAGTCGCATAGAGACGCAAGTGAACATTTCCGTTGTTGTTGATCTTATATATTCTGTGGGGAAAATGGGCTGCATTTAGAGTTGAAAGGTCACTGTCTCTGGGCTTCCAGCCAAGCGTTCATGGCTGTCCAGACCTGCTTGCGGCCTCGCTCGGGGTCATGAGCTGGCACCAGCCCCAAGGTGAGGAGGATGGGGGTGGGTGGCATCAGCTGCACCTTCAGACCCTGTTCCCATGCCTGGAGAGTTGCGGTCACCCGGCGGCTGGAGGCCTGCCCAGGTTACCGAGCGGATGTGTTCCTGTACTCGGTGTGGTTGACACCACTGTTCTCAGCAAGTTTGTGTGGAATCACCAATGGTGTTGGGGTCATTCCGTCCCTTTTCAATCTCTCGGGAGCCAGAGGACAGCAGGCAGAATGCCTGTCTCTGTAGCACCCTGGATTAGTCTGGGCAGACATTCTCATTACTGGAGATGGCATTTGAGGTGCTCTCTCACAGTTCTGCACCTGGGAAGAGCGTTAGCATCTCCCCTATAACTCGTGTCCGCTGTCTCCTGAGCTCCAGGCTTCTAGAAACTCAGCTCCATTGTCACTGGCGTTTCTGTTTTATGTCACTCATGGATCGGTTAATGTGTCAACTCAGTTGAACCTGGTCTTAACGCTGTCCTTCCCTCCTCAGGGCTACCAGGGCATGGTGGATGGCGGCAGCAACATTGTGGAAGCCGACTGGGAGAGCGTCTCCAGCATCCTGCAAGTGGTATGTGCTGCGCTCGTCCTGCTCGGTTCTCTGAGTTCTCTCTGGTCTGAAACCTTTCCTGCTTGTGTTCCAGGAGCACTTAAAACAGGTGAATGTGCTGCCTGGCATCATGAAAAGAATACGTTCTTAATTTTCCATTTAATTTTTTTTTGAAAAAAGCTTTGCACACTGAGGAATTATCCTTGCAAGAACAAGTTGTGTTTGATGGCGAGTGGTACTTGTGGGGGATCTTTTTTTTTTTTTTTAGAGCAGATCAGTGTTGAGACAGTTTTGGTTTGTTGGTGCTGCGTGTTTAGTGGTGCATCTCTGCCTGTTGGGTTTGGGGTGCCATTTGGAATCAGTGACTGTGGCCTGGCAAGGCCCCCGACCAGCAGCCTCCAAGGGCTGTGGCTTTAGTGGGGACACAGCATCTCCCGTGACTCAGGGCTGACTTCCTTGGCATGTGCAATGATGAGATAATTATGACTGCAGGCGAAACAGCTCTTACATGGAATTGTAAAGAAGCCTGCCCAAATATGTCATGCCCAATAAATTCCAGGAACAATGCAGCTCAGTGAAGGCTCCAAGTCGATTAAGAAATAAAGAGATTACATGGAAAGAATGGACTTCATGACAAGTGTTTTACTTGTGGTTTGATCTTTTGAAATGTATGTGTTAATATTAATCTGTGACTTGAGTTTTTTAGAATTTCTATTGGCATACAGTTGTTCTACAATGTTGTGTTTCTGCTGTGCAAAGTGAATCAGTTATATATACATGGACCCCCTCTTTTTTGGGTTTCCTTCCCATTCGGGTCACCAGGAGCACTGAGTAGAGTTCTCTGTGTTATACAGTAGGTTCTCAATAGTTATTTTAAACATGGTATCAGTAGCGTATATGGGTCAATCCCAATCTCCCAGTTCATCTCCCCTCCTTCACCGTAATCATAAGTTTGTTCACCACACCTCTTACTATTTCTGCCTTGCAAATAAGTTCATCTGTATCATTTTTCTAGATTCCTTGTATAAGCAATGCTGTATTTGTTTTTCTTTTTCTGACCTCACTCTGTAATACAGTCTGTAGGTCCATCCACTTGTCTGCAAATCACATTATTTCATTGCTTCTTACGGCTGACTATATTCCATTGTATATATGTACCACAGCTTTATCCATTCCTCTGTAGATGGACATTTAGGTTGCTGCAATGAAAATCAAACGTGTGTCTCTTCACGAATTATTGTTTTTTCCCCAAGTACGCCTAGGTGTGAGATTGCCCTATCACACGGGAACTCTGCTTTTCATTTCTTCAGGAACGTCCACAATGCTCTCCCTAGTGGCTGCACCTGCTTGCACTCCACTGAGAGTGTAGGCAGACCCCCATCCCCCAGGCCCTCTGCAGCACTTATTCTCTGTAGATCTTTTTGGTGCTGGCAGTCCTGAAAGGTGTGAATGGCACCTCATTGTAGTTTCCATTTGCATTTCTCTAATAATCAGTGATGTAGAGTATCTTACCATGCTCTTTTTATTTGGTGAGTATCATTGGCTTCCTTCTTCTTCTCCAGGAGAAGGAAATGGCAACCCACTCCAGCGTTCTTGCCTGGAGAATCCCAGGGATGGGGGAGCCTGGTGGCTGCCGTCTACGGAGGTGCATAGAGTCGGACATGACTAAAGCGACTTAGCAGCAGCAGCATTGACTTATTGGAAGTCGGCCCTGTTGTGATTTTTTCTGATGATTTTCTCCAGGAAATATATTAAGCACAGGTCTCTTTTCCAGCCCCGATGACTCTTGAACATGAAGACCCCAGCAGTGCCTATTTTCAACGTGTTGGTACAAACAGCGGTCACAAGGCGGCAGCTTTTCTCCACACCCAACTCTGGTTTCTCAGGAAGCTGACCTTAGGGAAAGTCCTGTTCCTGGTCGTCCCTTAGAGTGAATATGTCAGAGAAAACACCCAAGGCTGTGTCTCCTGACTTCTCCCCTTTACCCTTTGCCCCTGAACACTTCCCCATTCCTGCAACAGCAGTCTGGGGAGGGTGCTGTCATCCGTGGGTTGGGGGGCCCTCAGGAAGGAGGCTGGAGGTGGGAACCCCACCCGCAGAGCCATGAAGCCCAGGGGGCTGCCCAGAGCTCCTGCAGCCCTGAGGCCGCCCCTTCCTGTGGGGGCAGGAGGCCTGGACTCTGCAGGAGATCCCCCGAACACTTCCCCATTCCTGCAACAGCAGTCTGGGGAGGGTGCTGTCATCCGTGGGTTGGGGGGCCCTCCGGAAGGAGGCTGGAGGTGGGAACCCCACCCGCAGAGCCATGAAGCCCAGGGGGCTGCCCAGAGCTCCTGCAGCCCTGAGGCCGCCCCTTCCTGTGGGGGCAGGAGGCCTGGACTCTGCAGGAGGGACCGCCCCCCGCATCTGAGACTGCAGCTCGTGCAGAGGGTCCGTCGGGGAGGGCTCGTGGGCCAGCATGTCGTCCCGCTCCCTCAGCCCAGGACGGTCCAGCCTGGGGACCCACGTGCTCGGGCTCCAGGGGTGTGACCCCAGCCCGGGTCACCAAGGCCTGAGGGGGACAGAGCCTGCATTTCTCTTTCTTTTTTCCTTTCTTCATGTTAATGTTTGTTTTGAATGGGTGTATATAGGTGATCTGTAATGTTATATGGCTTTTTTTTTACGGTGTACAGTAACTTGATTCACTTGTACATAGTTGTGCACGTGTTATTCTGGGTCTCTTCCCGTGTCTGTTATTACAAAGTGTTGAGTGGGGTAACTTGTACTGATCAGTTGGTTTTTGCTGATTAACATAAACACACTAGTATTTATAAAATGATCTCAACCTAATTTCTTCCTGCCCAGCACCTTTCCCTTTTTAGCAGCCATAGGTTGCTTTTGTAAGTCTGTGAGGCTGTTTCTGTTTTGTGAAGAAGTCGTTTGTATCTGCGTTTTGATGTAACCTGGGAGTGATACATGGCGTATGACTTTCCCTGTCTCTATGACTTCACTTAGTATGGTCAGCCCTACTTCCTTTCTCGTGGCTGGACGTGGCCATATTTCATCTCTTCCTGTGGCTGAGTACATTGCATTCTGTGTTTGTACCCCATCTGTGTGTCCGTGTGTCTGTCTGCCACACTTAGGTGGCTTCCCTTACTTGGCTGTTGTACATAGTGTTGCCATGATCACTGGGGCTCAGGTGTCTTTGTCTGGATTGCGCCCCGGCCTGGGAAAGCTGGATCACAAAGGACTTCGGTGCTCAGCTTTCTAAAGACCTTCCCTATGGTCCCCGTAATTCAGGTACTGATTTACCTTCCCACCAACAGTGTAGAAGGCTTTCCCTAATCGACACCCTCTTTTACTCCTGCAGATTTTTTGTGATAGCCATTCTGACAGGTGTGAGGTGATACCTCATTGGACTTTTGACTTGCATTTCTCGAATAATCGGTGATGCTGACCATCTTTTTGCCGGCTTTATGGCCATCTGTATGCCTTCTTGGCAGAAATGTCCCTCTAGATCTTTGGCTCATTTGTCTTTGCGTTGTGTTTGTTGTTACTGAGTTGCATCAATTGTTTGTATGTGCTGGAGATGAATTCTTTAGGGGTAATATCCTTTTGCAAATTTTTTTTTTTCCCATTTTGATGGTTGTCTTTTATGGTTTCCTTCCTGTGCAAACTCTTTGAAGGGTAATTAGGTTCTGTATGTTGATTTTTGTTTTATTTTCATGATTCTGAGTTGTGGATTCATAAAGAACTTGCTGCCATAAATTTCAAAGTGTGTGCTGCCTGTATTTTTCTCAAGAGTTTCTATAGGATCCTTACATTTAGATCTTGCATCTATTCCAAGTTAATTATTGTATGCAGTGTTACGGAATCCTCTCATTTCATCCGGTTTGTAACTGTTTAAGGACCTGCACACTGTCCGCCCTTTGACTCTTCCCAGTTTAGGTTCCCAGCTTCCTCGTAGATGGGCTCTGTTTCCTCCATACCTTCTACAGCAGTTCTTCTTGGCAGGCTTTTTGCCAGTGGCCATTCTGACCCATGTGAGGTGATGCCTTGTTGTAATTTTGATGTGCATTTCTTAAAAAATTTAAACGATGTTGAAATCTTTTCTTGTGATTTTTTTAAACAGTGTGAGTGACACTTACCTCTTGTAATTGGCTTCTTGAAGGTTTGCCCTGTGTGAATACTATTTCAGTGACTACCCCAGGACATTTGTGGAGGGCAGGTGGTATTTTTTTTAACTAACAGCCCCTTGAGGTAAAAGTAACTCAGTGGTGTCTGACTGTTTGCGAGCCCATGGACCGTAGCCTGCCAGGTTCCTCTGTCCATGGAATTCTAAAGCCAAGAATACTGAGTGGGTTGCCATTTGCTTCTCCAGGGGATCTTCCTGACCCAGGGATCCAACGTTTTGCAGGCAGATTCTTTACCTTCTGAGCCATCAGGGAAGCCTACTATTAACAGACATTTCTAAGTATAAAGACAGGTCAACTTAAAAAGTATCAGCAGATACATGCTTGACTTTATCTTATCATCAGTAGTACATTAGAATATGTAATGAATCCATGCACCATTTCCAAAGGAATACCCGAGACAGAAGTAGCAATAAAGTTATAAGTGACAGTCATTAATCAGGTGAAATAATTTAGATGAAGCATATCTCTCTCTGAGAGATGGGGACTGGGCAAGTCCCTTAGGCCTTTGTCACTAGGAGCCCATCTGCACAGGTTTTGAAGTTGTTGTTACCAGGCGGCAGAATCTCTTCATGCCCAACACTATTTTCTTTTTCCCTGATAAGTTCATTTTTATATTCTGTTAGAGTAGGGTTGATGTGGTGTTGGTTTTAGGTGGTATAGGACCTTCATTTAGTAATACATAGACCTGTGTCCAGTACTCTTACCTGGAGAATCCCGTGGATGGAGGAGCCTGGTGGGCTGCAGTCCATGGGGTCGCTAAGAGTCGGACGCAACTGAGTGACTTCGCTTTCACTTTTCACTTTCATGCATTGGAGAAGGCAGTGGCAACACACTCCACTGTTCTTGCCTGGAGAATCCCAGGGACAGGGGAGCCTGGTGGCCTGCCGTCTATGGGGTCACACAGAGTCGGACACGACTGAAGCGCCTTAGCAGCAGCAGCAGCAGCAGCAGACCTGTGTCTGTTCTCTATGGGGTTCTTTTCCCATGTAGGTTGTACTGTATTCAGAACAGTTCCCTGTGCTCTGCAATAGGTCATCTTTGATCATCTATTTGATACATAGTAGGTGTATGTGTGAGCCTTAACCTCCTAGTTTATCCCTCCGCCTAGGTTTTTATTAATAACCATAAGTCTGTTTTCTAATGCTGTCTTTCTGTGTAAGTTAGTGCTCTTGCATGGATTTATTCATTTCCCCTGTAAAAGACAGGATGCTTGTCCTGCTCTGGGTTACATCAGCTCACATGTGAATAGAATTCACACAGGGCAAACCTGCTCTGGGTTACATCAACTCATCCCTCAGCTGATTCTTGCTTCTGCGAATGGCATTTTCCTCATTTACATGACTAAGCGTACTCTGTGGTACGGAGGTGGCACTTAGACTTCCTTTTCCTGTCGCTGGACATGTTGGTGGATTCAGTGTCTCGGCTCTTGTAAAGAGTGCTGCCCTGAAGACGGGGTGCACGTGTCATTTTGCATGGCGATTTCTTATGTCTAAGCCCAGGGGTGGGATTACTGGCTCCTGTAGGTTTTTTTAAGGAACCTACATGCTGTTCTCATAAAGGCTGCACATGTTTACACCGCACGAAGAGTGGAGGTGGATTCTCCATTCCCCCAGGCCCTCTGCAGCATTTGTTCTTGGTAGATCTTTTTGATGATGGCCCTTCTGACAGATGTGAGGTGAATCCTTATTGTAGTTTTCATTTGCATTTCTATGTTGATCACTGATGTGGGGTATCTTACCATTGCTCTTTTTATTTGTGTGAGTACAGTTTACCTCTTGACATTGGCTTCTTGAAAACCAGCCCTGTTGTGAAATCTTTTCTGATGATTTACCCCAGGGAATTTGTTGAGGGCAGGTGTCCTTTCCAGCCCCAAGCCCTCTAGAACATTAAGAGTCCAGCAGGGCCTATTTCCAGAGAAGGCAATGGCAACCCACTCCGGTACTCTTGCCTGGAAAATCCCACAGACAGAGGAGCCTGGTAGGCTGCAGTCCGTGGGGTCACCAAGAGTCGGACACGACTGAACAACTTCACTTTCACTTTTCACTTTCATGCGTTGGAGAAGGAAGTGGCAGCCCACTCCTGTGTTCTTGCCTTGAGAATCCCAGGGATGAGGAAGCCTGGTGGGCTGCTGTCTATGGGGTCAGACAGTGTCGGACATGACTTGAAGTGACTTGGCAGCAGCAGCAGCAGGGCCTATTTTCAAGGTGTTGTTACAAAAAGGGTCACAAGGCGGCAGCATTTCTCCATGCCCAACTCTGGTTTCTCAGGAAGCTGACCTGGTCAGCTTAGAGTGAAAGTGTCAGAGGGAACACCCAAGACTGTGTCTCCTGACTTCTCCCCCTTACCTTTTGTCCCCCGAACACCTCCCCATTCCTGCAACAGCAGTCTGGGGAGGGTGCTGTCATCCGTGGGTTGGGGGGCCCTCAGGAAGGAGGCTGGAGGTGGGAACCCCACCCGCAGAGCCATGAAGCCCAGGGGGCTGCCCAGAGCTCCGGCAGCCCTGAGGCCGCCCCTTCCTGTGGGGGCAGGAGGCCTGGACTCTGCAGGAGGGACCGCCCCCCGCATCTGAGACTGCAGCTCGTGCAGAGGGTCCGTCGGGGAGGGCTCGTGGGCCAGCATGTCGTCCCGCTCCCTCAGCCCAGGACGGTCCAGCCTGGGGACCCACGTGCTCGGGCTCCAGGGGTGTGACACCAGCCCGGGTCACCAAGGCCTGAGGGGGACAGAGCCCGCGTTTCTTTCTTCTCTGACTGTTTGTTTTGAATGGGAGTATATAGGTGATTTACCATGCTGGGTGGTTTTTTTTTAGGTGTACAGCCACTTGATTCACTTGTACTTCAGTTCAGTTGCTCAGTCGTGTCCGACTCTTTGCGACCCCGTGAATCACAGCACGCCAGGCCGCCCTGTCCATCACCAACTCCCGGAGTTCACCCAAACTCACTTGTACTTAATCATATATATATATGTTTTTCTGGTTCTCTTCCCATATCGGTTATTACTGAGTGTTTTATAGGGTTCCTGCACTATACAGTTGGGTTTTTTTGATTAATATGTACACACCATTATTTATCAAATGACCTCAACCTGCTCGTTTCTCCCTGCCAACCACCTTTCCCTCGTGATAACCATACACTTCTAAGTCTGTGAGACTGGTTCTGCTTTCTGAAGGAGTTCATTTGTCACCATTTTTAGATTCCGCTTGGTTGTGGTACCTTGGAGTTTTGTCTTTCTGATTCTTACTTCACTTAGTGTGATTATTCTGAGATTGTACGTGCTCCTGCAAATGGCATGCTTTCGCTCTTTTCATGGCTGAGTCATATTCCATGTGTACGTGTATCACTTGCTTTTATCCACTCATCTGTTCATGGAAGTTTGTTTACTTCCTCGTCTTTGCTGTTGTAAAGCTGCTCCGTGCCTGCCTGGATGCATGGTTTTCTCCAAGTCTGGTTTTTCCCTCAGATGCTCTTAAGAGTGGGACAGCCGGATCACAGGGCAGCTCTGTTTGTTTATAGTAATGCCTTCTAAATGCACTTCCATATTGCTGTTACCAGCTACATCCACCAGCATCATTAAAGGGTCCGCTGTTCTTACCCCAACAGTGTACTTCTGTGGATTTTTAAGTGTTCTTTTGAGTTTCTCTGCGGTGTTACCTCATTGTCGTTTTGATATTCTCATCTCTGATAATTTCCCATATTGAGCCATTCCTCATGTGCTCTAACACTGTGAACTGTACGTAGCTGATATTTTTTTTCTTGCCAGTTTGCCCTGTTTTTAATTATTTTTGATCAGTTATCCCTGGATTTTTTGAGGGCAGGTATTATTTAGAGCCCAGCAGTCCTTCCCTGTGGCTATTAAGTGTCCCTAGGCAGTAATTTTCTGGTTGCTTCTGTGGGGAATGGCCAGAACTCAGATTTCTGTTTTGCTGGCACTTGTGGTGAGCCCAACTAAGGGCAGCTGTGTTACCGGGGGCTGCTGGACACGGGGTTTCTCTGGCCACGGCTTGTGAGCGGCCCTGGCCCGCCTTGGGCTCAGAGAGCGTACGGGGTCTCCCCCTCCCCATGGGATGGCCGTCATCCTCTTGTGGCCTTCTCTGTGCTCCGTGCGTTTAGCTGATGGCTACATCCTCCTACTCTGTCCCCCGTGGGAGTGGTCCTGCGTCTTTAGAGATTGAATTCCAGTTTGGAGCTAAAAATGGAAAGACTCCAAACTTCTATGGTTGATCAACTGAAAAGACGAAAGGCGGGAGATCTACGCCGAGTCCTGTGTTTATACCCAGCACGCACGTGTTCAGGGGTCTGTGCAGTTGGGAGGAGACAGATAAACAGGTTTCTTTCTCTTCCAGGGAGGGACCATCATCGGCAGTGCCCGCTGCCAGGACTTCCGTACTCGGGAAGGCCGCCTGAAGGCCGCATGTAACTTGGTTCAGTTGGGCATCACCAGCCTGTGTGTGATCGGCGGGGACGGCAGCCTCACTGGGGCACACATCTTCCAGACGGAGTGGAATGGGCTGCTGGAAGAGCTGGCTCGCGATGGTGCGTCTTTGCCGCCCACCCCTCCCCGTCAGCACTCCCACTGCTGACATCCTGCCCCATGAGCTGTCCCACAGGTGTTTGTTGCTGGCGGTGCTGCAGACCTCAAAGCTGTCATCTCAGGACTCAGATTTGTGGCTCAGATAATAGCAAAAGTGATTATAAGAATAACATTTCCAATATCCTATGTGCCAGGCATGGCTCCACTTTGACCCTGGTGGTTTTGTGCCCGCTCAGAATAACCACCTGGAGCTTCTGTGCCGATCCCCTCTTTACAGAGGAGGGTCAGGGGCTCACGGTGAAGCCACCTGGCCACAAGGGTGGCCCCGCTCACACCAGCCCTCAGACACCTGCGGCTGCCCCTGCCAGCTCCCCTGGGGTCCCTCCAGTCACTGGTACAAGATTTGGTCCTTTATCACCTCCAAAGCTGCGTAAGAAAGGATTTTCAAGAATCCTATATATCCTGTGATTTTTATCTTTTAAATGTGTCTTTATGTAATTCCAATTTAATTTAAAATATGACCAGTGGAAGCAAACTGAAGTAATATTAATAGCAACCTTGTGAAAGGCGTAAACTTGAACTAAAGCGACGACCCACACATTCCGTGAAGCCTGTCTGGGGAATGGAGGGTGGCTCTCACGCCAGCACCAGGGGCCTCGTGACGCTTCTGCACCACGTCTGGTGTGAGGCAGGTGGCCACGGTGGTGACTTGGGTGGGGGGAGCATCGCTGCCCCCGCCTCGACCTTGACCTTTGTGGTCCATTTAAGCAGCTCTACTAACCCTGGTGGTCTGTCCTGAGAGTGCCACGTACATCTATGAAATAATGGGGCCCCAAAGGCCTGTCAGGAGTTAGGGTACCAGTTGTACCGCATCCTTGAGGACGGGCTTCTGGCATGGTGACCCGCCACAGTCAGAGCCAGGCTGCTGTCCGACAGAAGTCACATCTTTTCCCCCCGTCTGCGTGCACTCCTCCTTCCTCCAGCTTCTGTTCCTTGCTGGCGCTCCTATCTGGGTGTCAGGTGACTGCTCCCCTCTGTGTCCTTGCCTCCACCTCCATCTGGCTCTTATGTCCGTCAGTGTGCAGGGTTAGGTCCCATGGGCGTGACACGGTGGGTAGGAGATGCGTGTAGGAGCACGCGCTCCCCCGCGTCATCCGGGCGTGCGGCTTGTCCCCACACAGGCAAGATCAGTGCGGAGCAGGTGCAGAAGCATGGGCACCTCAATGTGGTGGGAATGGTGGGCTCCATCGACAACGACTTCTGCGGCACCGACATGACCATTGGCACGGACTCGGCCCTACACCGCATCATCGAGGTGGTGGACGCCATCATGACAACTGCCCAGAGGTGGGGGACGCGGGGACCAGCGGGAGGGGCTGTGTAGACCTCAGAGCCAGCTCCGGAAAATTCCACAAGCCTTGTCGCTTGATATTAGAAAAATTTTATATTGGTGCAATCAGTGGTTTTCCTCGTTTACTCTTTATTTTCAATTTTTAAGAGTTTCTGCTTTCTGATTGTAAAAGAAACGCATTTGTTGCAGAGAATTTAGAAAAATGAAAAAAATAAGTCATGATTACATCAAGTCCTGCACAAAGCTCCCCTGCAGGAATGGCGGACTGTAGAGCCCCAGGTTTGCACGGCTCTGGTCAGAGCTGGGCAAGCCCCCACCCTGCGCCCTCCTCACCTGGGGTTCCCGCTGATGGATGAGGAGTGACCCCATGTTCTGGGTTGTAGGCTCAGGGCTGAACCTTTCCCATTATGCCCTCCCTGGCTCCCTCAGGCTTCCAAAGCACCTTCACGAAAGTCAAGTGAGAGAGACAGTGGAACACGTGCCTCTGTCGTGGATGAGCCACTTGCCACCTTCTCAGGGCCATGCCTGGGGAACCGTGCTGGAGACAAACCTCAGCCCCCGTTTGGGTTCCAGGGTTACTGGTGGCAATTAGTTTCCTGTTTGTGGAAAGGCCATGGTCCCAGGGCGCAGACTTGACTCCTTCGCTCTTGTCTCCTGAGCTGATGCGGGGACATCTGGCCTGTGGTTCTGGCCAGAGAAGCCTGACTCTGCCCAGTGGAGCCCTCGATGCATGTCCTGGTGGCGTGCATGTGCCTGGCACGAGAACACATCCAGGGGCGCTCACTGCTGCAGCCCCTTCACCCAGGAGAGCCTGAAACACACTCCCCATGGTGAACATAGCCAGGGGCGCTCACCGCTGCAGCCCCTTCACCCAGGAGAGCCTGAAATACACTCCCCATGGTGAACATAGCCAGGGGCGCTCACTGCTGCAGCCCCTTCACTCAGGAGAGCCTGAAACACACTCCCCATGGTGTTTGCTTGTGTGCAGAGTGGGTTGTATGAGGGGGACAGCTGGGGCCCTGCCGTCTGCCCGGCCATGCTAAGTGGACGCTCCTCTCTCTCTCTCCAGCCACCAGCGGACCTTCGTCCTGGAGGTGATGGGGAGACATTGCGGGTATGGACACATGGATGCAGTCAGGGTGGGAGGTCCCCAGGGAGCCCCACACCCCAGCTCAAGCATCCCAGGAGGGCCATGTCCCATCTGTGGGGCTGTCCTGGGCAGGGGCGCCCAGCCCTGACACCTCATGAAACCCTCGCTCTCTGCTTGCAGGTACCTGGCCCTGGTGAGCGCTCTGGCCTGCGGGGCCGACTGGGTCTTCCTTCCCGAGTCCCCACCGGAGGAAGGCTGGAAGGAAAACATGTGTGTCAAGCTCTCAGAGGTAACTCGCCTTCTGCCCCCATGGCTGCCGGCCTCCGGTCGCACTGCCTGGCCTGCGGCGTGGTGGTTGTGGGCATGTTCCATGTCAAGGAGCTTTCGGCCCGTGGAGGCTCTCTGCTCAGAGTGGCTTCGGGCTTGTGGCTGTGACCTGGGGGTGTCCCGTCCGTCCACCTCCCGCTGCGGCAGAGACAGGCGAGGGAGAAGCAGCTGAGCTTTTAAGCCACTCTGCAAAGCGGGCACTCAGCCATCCCTGGAAGAGGCCATGTGAGAGCCAGGGTCTGGGGAACACGGCGCCTCCATCCCCTTGGAAAAGGGGCAGGAGGCCTGGGAGTCGACTCCTCCCCGAGTCCCCCAGCTCTCAGCGGGCCGAGCCCCAACAGCTAGCTCCCCGG
Source organism: Cephalophus harveyi (assembly GCA_006410635.1). Taxonomy (NCBI): domain Eukaryota; kingdom Metazoa; phylum Chordata; class Mammalia; order Artiodactyla; family Bovidae; genus Cephalophus; species Cephalophus harveyi. The sequence continues at coordinate 254,218 of SJYT01041639.1, forward strand.
AGGGGGTCCCCCTCCCAGCGCTGGCCTCCCTGTGGGTTTGGCTCAGGCCTTTCTTTTCTCTGTGGACTGTGCTCGTCTCACACTGTGGGTCACTGGTGTCAGGCAGGTTTCCTTTGTGAGGCCTCACAGAAAACAAGGGTGGCTTTCAGGACAGAAACCCCACCCCAGCGTGTGGACTTTCTCTTCTCTTATTTTCATGACCATCTCATCCTGTTCTGTAGGCAAAAAAATGGAAACCTATGGCAGAGGCCAGTTATCATATTCAGCAAGCACATAAACACTGCATGCGACCAGGACCCACGATCCATGAGACATGGCCGTCGCCTTCAAGGTGATGGTTTCCAAGAGCAGATTTACAGCAACTAATGAAATATGCTTTGACTCAAAAACCTATATAAGAGACTTGGTAAAGCCATCCCTTGGCTGGGAAGTTGATCGCTAGATCCGGAAGATCCCCTGGAGAAGGGAAGACTACAATCCTAAGATATATTTTTTTGCAATACTCTAAAGTCTGCACTGGCTCTTGAATTATAGCATTGGTTGGGAAGATCCCCTGGAGGAGGGATAAGCTACCCATTCCAGGATTCTTGCCTGGAGAATCCCATGGATAGAGGAGCCCGGCTGGCTGCAGTCCATGGGGTGACAGAGTTGGATATGACTGAGCAACTTGGCACGCATGCACATAGAACTGGGACGACTCACCCCTTTGAGGCTGGAGTCAGCTGCACAGGTCCAGGGGTGACCGTGAGCACTGAAGTAACCCGTGAGCTCACTGTCCCTTGCTTCTGGCCTGGGGATGTGGGCGGTTCTCTGCTTCATGAAGACCAGGCTGGGGCCGGGTCCCCAGGGAGATGACAGGAAGCTGTCTTCTGGGGGAGCTGGCAGGCCTCGTCTGCAGGAGAGACCCGGGAGCACAGCCTTGGGACTCATCACTATCTGGAGGTCCGGGTCAGAGGCACTGGGGGCTTTAGACCTCCTGTGTATGCCGACCTGTCCCACCCTCTCACCCCAGGCGCCTGGACCTGCTTGTGTCCTTAGGCAGCGCTGCTGATGAAACCGGGGGACCGTGTGTCCCTGGAGAGAGCCCAATCAGTTGGGCAGAGGCCCCCGTTCACAGCGGTTTAGGCATCTGAGGGTTTCTTCTTCCATCTCCTAGAACCGTGCCCGGAAGAAAAGGTTGAACATCATCATTGTGGCCGAAGGGGCCATCGACACCCAGAATAAGCCCATCACCTCGGAGCAGATCAAGGAGGTGAGTGTGCTCTACGCCGTACCTGCCTGACAGTGGGCGGTTCCAGCACTTGGGTGTGGTGAGGTTTGGAGCGGGGTGCTGTTAGGTAAGTATTCCTGTTCTTCTTAATGGTTGGAAATACTTTCATGACGACTGTGGCTTCACTGGCATGAGGATCTCGCAGCTCCTGACTTCTCGGGAGCCCATGCCTCTGGAATACTGTCAGGAGTATTCCCGAAGGCTCCAGGCTCTCCCAGTAGAGACAGAGGACATGAGATTGGGCGGGGTTAGAAGGTTCCAGGAGCCGGGGGGTCAGCACGGTCATCCTCTCTCCTGCTGGAGCATCAGCTGAGCCTTACTCATGGAGGAAGTGCTTTGCCAGCCTTAGTGACCACCCCTCCACCCTGTAGGGGGCCGGCCCCATGCTCCTGTGGGGGCAGGGCTGCTCGTCTGGCACTGGCTTATCCGGCCTGGGAGGGACTGACTGGGCTCCTGGTCACCCAGGTAAGCCAGCAGGTTCTGGACACAGTGCTGGGAAACGCCCATGGGCTCTGGTGGAAGCTGCCCATCGGGGGAGACACGTTCTCAGCGTGGCTTTGCAAGTTGGCATCTCCGCCTTTTCTGTGCCCCCGACCAGCTGTTCACCTGGTGATTAAATATCAAGAGATCTGTGACAGTTGTCTGCTGGTATTTACAGAAGTAATGAGTACGATCGGAGCAAAGATTTTCTTACCCACTTAACTGAAGTTGAGACTGGACTGTGGAGGATGAGAGCCAGGGGGGACCATGGGAGTCCCACGCCCAGCCCCGACGTTTTCATAGAGTCAATGAGGGCCGCTGGGGACACGGGACCTGGCCTGGCCACCCGGCTGGGTTCTCATGGCCCTGGCCTGAGGGGATGCCTGGAGTTATTGTGCTGTGCTTTTCAAATACAACCTTACAAATTTAAGGCGATTCATGGAAAAGTTTACATTTTTATAAAGTGTCCATGCTTTTAAATACAAGCTATAGAAATAGTATCTTTAAAAACCTGTTTTAGTTATGTTCACTGTCAAAGTAGGAGAGACAATGGTTTTACCTGCAGTTAAAGCATTCTCTCTCTCTTTTTTTTAAGTGATTTTGGCAAGCTGTTAACATTCTTTCAGGAAGTAAAATTTAGAAACTAGGACATTCTTGCACGTAGATGTGCATAAAGGGTAGAGACCTTCTCCAGTTCCCAGCCCCTGTCCTGGACAAGATGATATGCCCGGCTATGTCCTGTTTCCCTTCAGCTTGTGGTCTCGCAGCTGGGCTACGACACGCGAGTGACCATCCTTGGACACGTGCAGAGAGGCGGGACGCCGTCAGCCTTTGACAGGATTCTGGTGAGTGAGGCTGGAGCTGGCCAGGCATGTCCCAAGGCAAGGAAAGCTTCTGGGATCGCAAAGGGACCAGGTTGCTATGAAGACTGGGGAGAAGGTGAAGCCGTCAGTGAAGGACGTCTCTGCCTACAGTGCTGCGTGGCTTTTCCCTGAAGTCCCTGGGAGACTTGCTCACCAACGGGGTTCCTTGGCCCCCAGCCACCCACTGGGAGACCCCACCAAACATGGGGGACAACACCCAGAAGGTGGAAAGGCAGTGTTCATGTGCAGGCTCTAGAAATGGACCCAGGGACCACAGAGACCCAGAGTGCAGGCTCCGTTTCCTGCTCTGCATGCCTCTGAGCCCCCAGCCCCAGTGGCTGGTTCTTACTGGAGTTGAGCTCTTTGTTGGAATGAGGTTAGAAGTAAGCGGGAAGGACTGAGTGACCAGCAGAGACTCGGGGCAGGAGAAGCTAGGGGGAAGCTGAGGATGCAGCTGGTCTTGTCTGAACCAGGCAGGCCTCTGCCTAGGAGAGCAAGCTGGGCTCCAGGCAGGCGGAGGGCCAGCTCTGACCGTTGTGACGTTGTTTCCAGGCCAGCCGCATGGGGGTGGAGGCCGTGGTCGCCCTCCTGCAGGCCACTCCCGAGACCCCGGCCTGCGTGGTGTCGCTGAGCGGGAACCAGGCAGTGCGGCTGCCGCTGATGGAGTGTGTACAGATGGTGAGTGCGGGCGCGGGCTGGGTTCACTGCACGAGTGAATGAACTTCCCCAGGAGCCCCCATCCCAGGGGGGTGGACGGCAGGATGGGGATGTCAGCTCCCGTCTCGGTCCTGTGACATGAGTAAGCCGCCTCCATGGTGAGTCTAGCCTATCCTATGGGGGGGCATCCTCTGGGCACCTGTGCGCTTCCCATGAGGCTGGAGACAGCCCTGCAGGGACCAGGGTCTTCACAGGGCAGGAGGGACACCGTCTAGCCTCTCCAGGATCAGCCTCTCCTGCCTTCCTGTCCCTGAGACCCTCACATCTGTGATGTGACATGGGTTGGGGGGCCTCTCTCAGGTGACACCCCAACGTGCAGTACCTCCTCAGGCCCATTTCCCGGTGGACTGTCCACTAGGTGAGGAAGCCGTGGAGTTGCATTAGAAATTGTTACCATTTATTTTTCAAAGTCTCTTCATGACTATGGATTTATTTCATCTTCTCAGTGGCTCTGAGGTGTGTGTATTTTATAATGTGTACAGAGAGGTGATTAAGTCAAGGGACTTGTTGAAAGAAACCTTAGAAATGTACTTTCCAAAGTCTGTGGCAGTAAATGAATCCTGTGTGTGTGCACGTGTGTGCATCTGTGTCTGAGTGTGTACATGTATCATTCATGTGAGTCAGTGTGTGCATGTGTGTCTGAGTGTGTGCATGTGCTGTGCATGTGTGTGCACATATCATGCATGTTTATGAATGTGCATGTGTCATGTGCTTATGAGTGTGCACATGTCCTGCATGTGTGTACACGTGAGGATGTTTGGGCACGTTTGTGTCTGTACACGTGCCATGCATGTGTATGAGTGTGCACATGCGGTGTGTATGTGTGCATGTGTGAGTGCATGTGTCACGTATGTGTGCATGCTTGTGTACATGTGTCCTGTATGTGTCTGTGTATACATGCTATGCCTTTATGTATGAGTGTGCACATGTCATGTGTGTGCACATGTGCATGTGGGAATGTATGTGCACATGTGTTTGTGTACACATCATGCATATGTATGAGTGTGCATATCATGCATGTGTATGAGTGCACATATTGTGTGTGTGCACGTCATGCATGTGTGTCTGTGTACACATGCCTGTGTTTGTATGAGTGTGCACATGTCATGTGCATGTATGAGTGTGTGCACGTGTTGTGCATATCTGTGCATGTGTCGTGTGTGGAGTGTGAGGCTGTGGCTCAGAAGAACAGAACATGGAATGATGTGCGGTGGTTTACTGTGAGCACATTTCTTCTGTCCAGTATCCCTGTTTGGAGACAGAGGCGGCCGGTACCACTGGCTTGTCCTCCAATGACCGTGTGTCATGGTGTCTCAGCCTGACGGTCGCAAGGCCACAGCCGGCCCCTCCCTGACCAGCTGCTGTTCGCTGGGTCTCTTCCTAAGGGCCGGGCGTGTGGTCATCACGACAGACGACAGCAGAAGTAGGGGGCGTTTTTCTCACCGCACAGCTGAGGAAACTGAAGTTCAGAGAGAGGGGTGACTCGCCTGGGATCCTGGGGCTGAAAGGGGGAGTCGGTGCTGGACCCCAAGTGCTGTGGCTCCAGGACAGCCTGCCCCCAGCCCCGTCCCTCTGCCCCTGCTCCCGGGGAGCCAGCTGATTTCTGTTTGCTCTTCCTCATCAGGATCAAAGGGGATCGTTCAGAGCCTGGCCTGGGAGACTCACCTCCTGGCCTTGCTCTCAGGGGCAGGATCCCTGAGATCTCAGGACCCACTTAACCGGGCGGTGCCTCTAGTCCTTTTCTACAAAGCAGGCTGGGTGGTGGCCAGGGGGTGTGGGCTCGCTGATCCCAGCTGCCGGCTGCAAGGTCGAACCCGAACAAACCTGGGATGGAAGGGCCCAGCTGGTTCTGTGTCCCCGGGCCGGATCCTGGGACACACTGAGTCCTGCCACATTCTTTCTTCCTTACAGACCCAGGAGGTACAAAAGGCGATGGATGAGAGGAGATTTAAGGATGCCGTGCGACTCCGAGGAAGGTGACTATTCTGAAAACTGTTTCCCCGAAGCCTCTGTCAGCGTGTGCCCAGGTCGCGCTACTTCTGTCTCAACATAAGAAGCCAGAAATGAGACAGGAGGCACTGCTTCTGCTGGTGGATGGTCTGGATGGCTAATTAGAGGGAAATGTGTTTGTTTTTGTTGAGGTGGGGGGTCGTTCAGAAGCTGAGATGAGAGAGAGCCTGACATGTGGCTGCTAGCATTCCAGGAAAGAAACTAACTGCATCCTGGACGCAGCCTCCTCAGCCCCCTCACACAGCGTCCATCCCAGTCTCTGGGACTGCCTGGGACTCCTCTCCGGACACGAAGCCCGCACAGCAGCCACCCACATCCCATGCAGGCATCATTTGGGGCCCCTTCTCCCCGGGAGAGCCCATCTGCCCTGTCCTGCTCTCTAGCCTGTGGTCCGACTCCAGCCTTTTCTTCCAGGAGCTTCGAGAACAACCTTAACACCTACAAGCGGCTGGCCATCAAGCTGCCAGACTCCGAAATCCCAAAGGTAGGAGACTCTGCCCCCATCCTCTCCCCTGCTTCCGGCCAGGCCTGCGTCTGTCCCTCCCACCCCAGCCCAGCCGGACCTCACGGCCCGGAGTCCCCGCGCCAGCCTCTCACTTGTGCATGTGCTCAGGGTGCAGCGGTGCCAGGGGGTTTGGGGGTGTGCCTAGCCGGTGACCCCCACCCCCCACCCCCTGACTTGCAGAGCAACTGCAATGTGGGCGTCGTGAATGTGGGTGCGCCCGCGGCCGGCATGAACGCAGCCGTGCGCGCCGCCGTGCGCGTGGGCATCTCTGAAGGACACAAGATGTTTGCTGTGTATGACGGCTTCGAGGGCTTCGCCAAAGGCCAGGTGGGTCCTGGGGGTGCACACGGGGAAGAGCTTCAGTGAAAGGCAGGTTCTGGATTTCTGAGGTGGTGGGGACTGCGTCTCTGGGATCCCAGAACTGGGACATTAGGTGGGAAGGGGAGCAGATGCACACGAGATAGTGCGCTTGGGATGCTGGCGCCCCTGACTATGGGACCATGGGGTCCAACTCAGGCCCTGGCTCCTCCCACCTCTCAGGGAAAGCTGTTTCTTCATGTTCGGCAAATCCTTACAGACATGCCGCCTGTCAGAGGCGCAGACTCTGAGCTGTTTGTAAAGCTTTCTCCTTCCCTTTACTTGTTCACTTCAGCTTTTTCTCTCGGTGTTTGCACCTTAGATAAAGGAAATCGGCTGGGGGGACGTTGGAGGCTGGACGGGCCAAGGTGGCTCCATCCTTGGGACAAAACGGTAATTCTCCCGTCTTGATCCTGACCTGCTCTCTGGGAGCAGGGTGCCACGTCGCAGGGAGAGGAACTGTGCGGCATTCATGTCCCGTCCGGGATCCGGGAGGGAAGGGATTGGCACCAGCTCACGTCCGTGCCACACTCTCGGGGGGACCCAGGCCAGGTGTGGGGAGCCGGTGAGATGTGGCCTCAAAGAGACACCAAGCGAGGGAGGGCCTGGGAGGGTTTCCCGCTGGTTCCTTGTTTCCCTCGTCGGAACAAGCCCATGGTGACAGCCCTCACCCCGTGTGGGGCAGTGCAGACGCAGGCGCGTGAGCGGCAGTGACTGCGCCCTGCAGAGGGGCTCGATGTGGCTCACCGTCCAGGGTGCCCAGCCACCAGGTCCCCACCGCCCAAGAGAGGACCCGAGGGGCTCCGCACAAAACCGCAGGTTTCTGAACCGTGGCTGTTCCTGTTGCGGATACAGCGGGGCCCGGATGTGTTCCTGCCGAGGCGCTGATTTAACACGCGGCTGTTTGCTCTCTCATCTCTGGGCACAGCCATCACTGCGTGTCTCATGTTATGTGGAAGGACAGTGTGGGTACCTGGGCTCAAAGGGGCGTTGGATTCTGCACGGGCGGTAGCCTATCATACAAGGGAATCATCCCAGCTTCTGCCCTGCCCTGAAGCTGGGCACCCTGCCACCAGCGCTCCGCGGAGCTGACCTAGGTGTCCAGAGCTCTTGTGGTCCTGTCCCCCCAGCGCCCTTGGGGATGCTGTTGTGACGGTGGAGCTCCATGCAGGGAACAGTGCCCCCTGGCTGCCTCCTGGGCCTCTTCAGACCGACTGTGACTCCCCAACTCGTCTGTTTCATGAGCCCCACCCCCTGGGGGCTGCTCTGGGGGCGGCGGGGCTGGAGGGTTGGCTGGCAGCACGTTCTCACGATGCTTAGATGCTGGGGAACCCTCTAGTCGACTCCACATACACTCGCGTGCCCTGAGCACCCAGCCCTACGATTTCTTTACACCTTCCCTGAGCGGAGCCCATCCCAAGGGAATCCTGATGCCCAGGGGATACAGCAGAAAGGTCGGGGTGGGCGCTGGGGGGCTCTCTCGATGGCCGAGGAGCCTTTGCCTCCTCCACTTGCAGCCATGTGTGGACAGAGGGTGAAATGAGTTAAGGTGAGCAGGTGTGTGTGGAGGTGACTTTGAGTGAGATTACTCCAGATGAGGTGTGTGCAGTCTGTATGTGACTCGAAAACTGGACATTTCCATCCAGACGATTACCGCTGTGAACATTTAATAGCTCCCGTGGTTCACCATGTTCCTAACCCAGGCGCTGGGATTTTCTGAGGTCCAGCTGTGAGGCAGCTGCAAAGTTTCTTCCTGTTTTCTTTTGAAAAGACCCTCTTTTGAGACCTGATTCATGGGTGCGCCCACCGTGGGTGGCTCCCCAGCTATGCTGTCCCCCAGTCACGTGGCCCGGGCGCCTCCTGCCCCTGAGTGTCATGCCACTTGGCCTCGGGGGGGGGCGTGCAGAGGGGGCCCTGCATGAGCTCACCCCCTTGAACCTCCCCAGCACCCTCCCTGGGAAGTACCTGGAGGACATTGCGGCGCAGATGCGAACCCATGGCATCAGCGCGCTCTTGATTATCGGTGGATTCGAGGTACGTCTGCTCCCCTGCTGGCCGGCGCTGCGGGTTTGAGAGGGGACCCCGCATCGGCTCCCGTGAGCACCCTGCCGTCTGCTCCTCGTCGGGAGCGGGGGCCGTGGGGCCACAGGCCCAGCTGCCACTGAGCACAGGCGATGCAGGACTCGGGGCCACTTGCCCCCCGACCCCGTGGCTGGGCTGTCTGCTCAGTGAGTCCTCACGTCCGCTGGGCCTGTGGAGATGACCCTCCCTCTCGAGTTGGAAGCCCATTGGTTACTCAGAGAGGAGGGCAGTTATGGGGCCAGATCATTATCTTTTAACTACCTGTTGGATTGTCCACCTTCGTTTTTAATATCAGCCTCATGATGACCTTGACATTTCCTTTAAAGAAAACGTGAGAACCTCAGTCAGATGCTCACCTGTGAGCGGCTTAGTCTTGCCCTGGGCCGACGCCCAGATGGCAATGCATAGCCGCCCCCCGCCCAGCTGCCCCCTGCCTCGCACACTCGCCTGCAGGCCTACCTGGGGCTGCTGGAGCTGCTGGCTGCCCGGCAGAAGCACGAGGAATTCTGCGTCCCCATGGTCATGGTCCCCGCCACCGTCTCCAACAACGTGCCCGGCTCCGACTTCAGCATCGGGGCGGACACCGCCCTCAACACCATCACTGACGTGAGTGTGGGCAGCAGGGCTGGGCAGCGGAACTAACCTAGGGTGCCGGCCCGCTTTTATGTACCGTGTGCTCGAGACAGACCGGGCTGGGGGTCTGCTGAAAAGTTTATCTTTTTTAAAATAAAGGGACTTTCCTGGCAGCCCAGTGGCTAAGACTGCACGCTCCCAAGGCCGTGGGTGCAGGTTTGATCCCTGATTGGGGGGAATTATGGTCCTGCATGCTGACACGGCCAAAAAAGAGAGAGAGAAAAAAAAAAAAGCCTGACAGTCTACAATTAGGCCCCAAAGATTTTCACCTCCGTTTCCCTTCGCTGCAGCTGGGGTGACATCAACTGTAGTTCAGCTAGTTTTGAGTCACAGTGATGTGGATATTCGATTAAACCCACCCCCGTTGTTTTCTGGCTAAATTTCCTCCAAGCCTATAACACATTGTTGTGTTATTGTGATGAAACCTGGGTCCAGGGCACTGTGCTGTGGTGTCTGAGGGTAGAAGCTGGACTGAAGATTTTGTGAGTTCATTCACTGACCTGGATCCTTTTAAACAATTCTCCTTCTCCTCCTGTTTGTAGACTGGGGACAATAAGCCATATATAAAATAATACTGATGGTACTTGAATGTTTTTTTATCCCCCTAAAGTCCATATATGGAGAAGGCAGTGGCAACCCGCTCCAGTACTCTTGCCTGGAAAATCCCATGGACAGAGGAGCCTGGTAGGCTGCAGTCCATGGGGTCTCTAAGAGTCGGACACGACTGAGCGACTTCACTTTCATTTTTCACTTTCCTGCATTGGAGAAGGAAATGGCAACCCACTCCAGTGTTCTTGCCTGGAGAATTCCAGGGACGGGGGAGCCTGGTGGGCTGCTGTCTCTGGGGTCGCATAGAGTCAGACATGACTGAAGCAACTTAGCAGCAGCAGAACCAAAGTCCATACAAAGCATAGAAATACATTTTAATTATCAGAAATTTAAATCACACTTGGGAAATTGCTTGGGCATTTGAAGATCAGTGAGGATCAGAATGCATAACTCCTTTTTTTTTTTTAATTCAGTGTCTAGAATTTTCTGGTAAATTCTCACATTTTATTTTCCTTGGGAGACACAGGCCTCGTGGCTGTATTTCTAGCTTTTTTCCCCTTAAACCAATGGGCATCAAATCTGTCTCCAGTGCCGGTAAATAAAAGAAAAGCTTTTAAAGCAGGATGTATGTGGTAAGCAGTGCTTGCTGCTGGTTCCTTGCTTTCCTGAACCTCTTCAACTTTCTGCAGTTTCTGTACTAAAAAGCCTTCCGGTGTGGCTTTGGCCAGTGTCCATGTGCTGGACCTCCTCACCCCTGTGCCCACCCCTTGTGCCCCCGGGGATGCTGTCTGTGCTTCTGCTGCCGTGGGACTAGCTCAGCCTCTGACTGCTCGCAGCTCGAGGTCTGGGTTGAAAGGTTGTGTGTCATTTCTGCTCCCGCGTAGCTGGGTCTGAGTCTGCTCTCGCCACGCTTGCAGTAGAAGCAGCCGGAGTTTGTGTCCTGTTCGTTGTCTAACGAGACCCCGGGGGTGGCAGGAACTCTGGGGGCGGTCGTTGGTGGGTCCTGACCAGGGTCGGTGTGTGTCCCCTGTGGCCTTTCACACACTCTCAGCAGGACAGGGTGCTCCCACTTCTTAATCCCAGGATCCTCTGCTACGAAGAATTACTTTTCCAAGTGATAGAGATTCCCTACACATAGGTTGTTGAAAATCTGAAAACCAGGACAGGTCTGGGGAAATTCCACGTGGTCCATCCTGCTTCCCTGCAAGAGGTTTTGAGATTATCACATGGCCCTTGACACGCAGGCTTTTCTTTACTGGAGCTTCTCGGAGCCGGGGTCACTGTTGGTGACGGGCCAGGGCTGCCCCACAAATTGGGGGGGATGCTCTGCTGCTGAGTTCGTGCCCAGTGGTCAAGCGGTGGTTGAGATGACCCTGAGCTGGGCCTGCTCAGCGGGTCCTGGAGCTGGGGGATGGGAGGCCGACTGGTTCCCCAGCTTGTGTGTGTTGAGCCCCAGTGCAGTTGAGTCTCTCAGGAGGCCTGGGTTTGGTTGGCCCTTGGCTGGGCCGGGCACATTGAAGAAGGGGGCGGCAGGCAGGACCGTGCTGGGGGAGGGCCCGAGGGTCATCATTCCTGAGCCTCCCCGGGAGGCAGGAGGCTCTCCGGCTTCCAGAGCCAGCTCAGCGTCTGTTCGTCTGTCCGGTCAGCTGTGCTCTCAGGACAGGCCTCGTGGCCTGGGATCTGGGGTCTAGATGTCCTGATGGTGGCGGTGCTACCTCCCGGCCTCAGGGACAGCCCCGGGCACCTCTTGCCCCAGCCGCTCTCTTCCGCTCAGAGGCCAGGGTGGTCTGGAGGTGACTTTGTCCCCAGGGGACGTCTGCGACGTCGGGGGACACTCTGGCCGTCAGAACTGGGCGGCTGGGGGTGGGGAGGTGGGGCATGGTGTCTGGTGGGTATCGGCCTGGATGCTGCTGACCGCATGATGTCAGGATGACCCCGCAGCCCGGGGTCCTCAGCCGGAATATCCCAGGGGGCCAAGGGGGTGAACCCCGAGGTGGCCTGGTGTCGTCAGGTGGCACATCCTCTGGACACTTAACCCTTATCCTCACGTCCCCTCCTCATCAGTCTGGGTGCTGAGCTTACGGATGCATGCCTGGAAACAGATCCCAGGGAACTTACTCCATCACGAGATCCTGGGGTCGCGGGGAGGCGCTGGTCCTCAGGGCTCGGGTTCAGAGAGTCTGAAGCCAAAGCAGGTGCTGCGTCTCCTCCTCTGGGCCGCAGGCTGGTCCCTTTCGGAGCCTCAGCTGACGTGAGCTCGGTGTTGTCCAAGCGGCTGGCTAGCTCAGCATTGCCCCCAGGGCCCTGGGCTCATGTCCTGGGCAGGGTTTTCCTAGCTCTGAGTGTCTGTCTCATTTTCCAGAGATCAGAGGAAAAGCAGGGAGTGATGGGGGTCAGAGAGAGGGTGGTTAGAATGTACAAGTGTAGGACTGCCATCAGATTTCAAGGTGCCGGCGCCCCGCCCGCCCCCTATGCCGGGTGACCCCACCCAGAGTGTCCTAGGGGGTGCAGACAGCCTGGGAGCCTGTCTAACCACGGGGCTCACGACCCCTCCATCCAGCAGGCATCCGGGCAGCCCCACGGTGGCCCTGAGCTGCATGGGGGCTGGGGAGGTACCCCGTGGGGATCTGGGCTGGACTGGGTGGGGTGGTGATTGAGGACGGTGGTGGGGCACCGGGCAGGTGAGCAACCCCCGACCTTCCTCATGGCCGCTCCCTGGACTCACCCAGCGTGGGCTCACCGTCCACATGTCCTAGGGCCATAGACCCCAGAACCTGGCCTGTCTGGGAGTCTGGGGATAGAAGAGGCAGGGCTGGCAGAGAGGCACGCTCTCTGGAAAGCCCGGGTCATCCTGCCGGGAATTTCCCCGCACAAGGCGTGGGAAGTGGCTCCAAGCAGGAGGAATAAAGATGGGGCAGAGCTCGGGTTCTGCGAGCGTCTGGCTATGGGGCGCTGTGGCTTCAGGGGCGGGTGTTGGACCGGAACACTAACAAGTTACTTGCACCAACGCGGAGGCGGGAGGTCTGGGCCCTGGTCATGTGCTTGAGAGCAGCCTGCTTTTCTGACATCAGAGCCCAACTGTTTCCCGGGGATCCTGAACCCCCTAGCGCTCTCTGTGAGGGTCACATGGCCCGGGCAGAGGGGACTCCGCGGGCGTNTTACTTGCACTAACGCGGAGGCGGGAGGTCTGGGCCCTGGTCATGTGCTTGAGAGCAGCCTGCTTTTCTGACATCAGAGCCCAACTGTTTCCCGGGGATCCTGAACCCCCTAGCGCTCTCTGTGAGGGTCACATGGCCCGGGCAGAGGGGACTCCGCGGGCGTCTGCTTCCCCAGCCATCCGGCACTACCTGAGGGGTCCCGGCAGCCTGGCCCCTAAGGTCCTGCCAAGTGGCCGCCCACATCTCCTCCTGATGCCAGAAAGGCCTGGCTGCTCATCCACCGCTAACCCCACGCCACCTTGGCCCTGCTCTGCTGCCCACCTGCCCCGGCCTGTGTGCTCTGGGCCTGCACCCTGAGTCCCCCTGCTGGTCTCCCCCTGCACCCGAGTCCCAGTGCTGGTCTCCCCCTGCACCCTGAGTCCCCCACTGCTGGTCTCCCCCTGCACCCTGAGTCCCCCACTGCTGGTCTCCCCTGCACCTTGAGTCCCCATTACTGGTCTCCCCTTGCACCCCGAGCCCCCTTGCTGGTCTCCCCCTGCACCCTGAATCCCCATTGCTGGTCTACCTTGTACCCTGAGTCCCCCCTGCTGGTCTCCCCTGCACCCTGAATCCCCACTGCTGGTCTACCCTGCACCCCAAGTCCAGTGCTGGTCTCCCCCTGCACCTGTCTCTTATACACATCTGCTCGGACCTTTCGACATCCGGGACCTGCAGGTGTGTGGACACGGGGCCCCAGGGGTCGCTGATCGACAGGTCCAGGGTCTCAGGAACCACCCCCCTGCCCCCGCCACGTCACAGACACCAGTGATGCACTAGAGCTCCATGTGCAGGGACAGGGTGACCCCTGGAACAGGTTCCAGGGCACCTGCTGCTCATACCGTTTGTAACTGTGTCTCTTACACGCTTACCTGAGAAGCAGTTAACGCCCTCCCTGGAGGCCCTACACTTGCAGGGACATGGACGTGCTAGGCGCCTGGGGCCTTGCCGGCTCATGGCCACCATGTCCAGGCCTCGGGTGCGCAGAGCTCAGGGTCCCTGTGGGTCTGAGCCAGGGGAACTGGGCAGCAATGGAGGACAGACCCCTGCCTGGAGGAGCCCCTGGTCCCCTGTGGCCCAGGACATGGGGAGGACGACATGGGGAGGGCTGCCCAGTGTCCCCAGGGAGAGATGTGTATAAGAGACAGGTCTCCCTCTGCACCCCGAGCCCCCCCAGGTCTGTCCCCTCCAGCTTCCTCCCCATTGGCCGTCATGGATGTGGGTTCCCTGCTGACCCGCCCCCGCTCTGCTCAGGCTTTCCGGAGCTTGCTGGAGCTGTCGAAGAAACGCGACAGCCACCCTGAGTTTTGCATCCCCGTTTGTATGGTGCCCGCCACCATTAGCAACAACATCCCAGGCACAGACCTGAGCATAGGTTGTGACACGAGCGTGAACGTGATTGTGGAGGTAAGATCTTTGCGTTTGCTCAAGGAGACGGCCCATCAGGGGTCCCGTAGGGTCTGTCTTTCCCACTCAAGGAGAACCAGAACAGAGACCTGTTGGATCTTCCAGGACAAAGGAGCCCTGCTTCTCATCAGCTCGGGTTAGCACGGTTTCCGCCCAGCCTGTCTTGAGGAGCCCACCTGTGCTGACTCTCGGTGGGCTGTTCCCTCGGGGGCTCTGGATGAGCCTGCTCCTGCCTACCAGGACAAAAGCCCCGAGCTGCCCCCAGGTGACCAGCGGCAGTGTGGTGTTGGAGGAGACAGGATACAGAGCAAGGGGGTGGGCAGAGGGACCCGGTGCTGGGGGTATGAGAATCCAGTGGAGCCCGGGTCACAGGGAAGTGGGGAGGAGACGCCCTTCCTGGGGGGCTTCACCCACAGTCCCTCCCAGCCCCATCCGAGTGGGGCCCCAGCAGGCTGGTGTCACCCAGGCACTGAGGGACCAGTGTCTCTGAGCTCTGCCCACCTGGCATCCATCAGCACTGACCATCACCCGTCGGCACCCTGCCTACCTGGCCTGTGCTGTGGGCAGTGGGACCCATGTCCTCCCCCAGAGGGGACCCCCAGAGGTGCAGAGCCCCCTGTACTGGAGGGTTCCCATGTCAGCTAGGCACAGAGCTCTAGTAAATGGCAGTTGAGCACAGGTTCTGAGCTGATGGTTAGACAGGGAGGCTGTCACCGGGACCTCTGCCATCGAGGCCAACAGGCACATCTCGGTGGGGCTGAGACTTGGGTGCTTGGGCCTCACAGGAAAGGGGCTTTGCCGGCTGGTGGTGATAGCTGCTGTTCTGGGTCAGGAGGGGAGCCCATGAGACCTGCAGCCCAGGGGGCCTGTGCATCCCCCACCCTGAATGCCTGAGCCAGAGGCCAGGCAGGCAGGCTTTAGTGCTCCAATGCCACGTGAAGGACCCGTGGACACCACGGTCCTGTGTGTCTCCCCACTTGGCCGGGCACCCCCAGGCCTGAGCACCGGGAGGACGAGACAGACGCACTGACGTGGTTTCTTTTCCTGTCTGGGCTCCTGGAGAACGTGGAGCTGCCCGGCTGCTGAAGCGCACCCTGGGTTTGGATGAGATCAGTCCGTTTTGGGGGAGGGTGGTGATCCATCACAGATGCTGGAGGGGTTATCATGGGTGACGGAATGGGGCCCGTCAGGTGATCACAGTGCTTGTTTATGTTCAAACCAAAGTCTTGGAACGGAGGTCTCCCCGCTGGTGGTGGTACACTTTGGTGCACAAAGCCTTCTTCCCCTCACGTGTCCCCAGAGCATTTCAGGAGAGAACGGAGCAGGGACATGCCTGCTGACAAGCCCTGAGAGGCTAGGGCCCAGGGCACAGCACACCGTCCAAGGTCAGGGCCGGCCGCGGGGCGGTGTCCACTTCTCCTGACCGTGTCCCCTTGTGCAGACGTGCGACCGCATCAAGCAGTCAGCCAGCGGGACCAAGCGGCGCGTGTTCATCATCGAGACTATGGGGGGCTTCTGCGGCTACCTGGCCAACATGGGGGGGCTGGCGGCTGGTGCAGACGCTGCCTACATCTTTGAGGAGCCTTTCGACATCCGGGACCTGCAGGTGTGTGGACACGGGGCCCCAGGGGTCGCTGATCGACAGGTCCAGGGTCTCAGGAACCACCCCCCTGCCCCCGCCACGTCACAGACACCAGTGATGCACTAGAGCTCCATGTGCAGGGACAGGGTGACCCCTGGAACAGGTTCCAGGGCACCTGCTGCTCATACCGTTTGTAACTGTGTCTCTTACACGCTTACCTGAGAAGCAGTTAACGCCCTCCCTGGAGGCCCTACACTTGCAGGGACATGGACGTGCTAGGCGCCTGGGGCCTTGCCGGCTCATGGCCACCATGTCCAGGCCTCGGGTGCGCAGAGCTCAGGGTCCCTGTGGGTCTGAGCCAGGGGAACTGGGCAGCAATGGAGGACAGACCCCTGCCTGGAGGAGCCCCTGGTCCCCTGTGGCCCAGGACATGGGGAGGACGACATGGGGAGGGCTGCCCAGTGTCCCCAGGGAGGCTTGCCCCGGCCAGGACGCAGCCCAGGGGAGTGTCGCCCCCAAAATCAGGACAGGAAACTCACTCTGCCTGCTCTTCTGCAGCCGGCTTCCTTTGGAACCTGTACTCCTGTGTCCTCCCTCCCTTTTTCACGCACACGTCCTCTATCAAGCCGTGTCCTTCCTTAGAAAATTCTCCTGCCTGAACGTGCCTGTTAGGCAGGGTCAGGAGTCTCCGTGTAAAGTCAGGTGACAGCCGTGTTCCCCTGAGATAGCAGGCATGGGCGTCGGCCGGGGGCCTGGGGATCAGCCTTAGGCGAGCGCTCGGAGCACACAGTGAAGTGTCCAGGGGACCGCTCACCTCTCAGGCATCGCCTGCGGACACCGAGCAGTGCACTTACGCCATGACCCCTCCCCCCGCCCCGGCTGTGGTCTCCACGTGCCGCTGTCCCCAGTGGGTGTCACTAGCCGACACGTCACTGTCCACTGTCCCCTCTGCCACGAGGTCAGCTCAGAGCAGCCGCACCGGCCACACTTAGGGCAGTGCCCAGCACACAGCAGGCGCCTAATCACTGTCCTGACTTTCCTAGTCCAACGTGGAGCACCTGACGGAGAAGATGAAGACCAGCATCCAGAGGGGGCTCGTGCTCAGGTAACAGCCCATGGTCCTCGAGCGCGGCTGCTCCTCCTCCGCATGGTCTCGATCTGCTCCGTGTTCAGACCAGCGGGCATATAAATGACTCAAGGGCCATTTTTAGAGATCCAATTTTGCTTGGTCGTCAGTTTCCGTTCTTAAGATTCTTTGAGTGGTTTCTGTCACGATGACGCTGCGGTAATAAGGAGCGAGGGTGGCATGGTTGCAGGGGCGGGACGACCCTGGGCTTGTGTGCTGCAGGAACGAGAGCTGCAGCGAGAACTACACCACCGACTTCATCTACCAGCTCTACTCGGAGGAGGGCAAGGGCGTGTTCGACTGCAGGAAGAATGTGCTGGGCCACATGCAGCAGGTGGGCCGCGGGCGGGGCATGGCCTCACGCCTTATCTCACTTGGATGGCCTGTGTTAGCCGTTTTGCAAAAAGGAAGTGTATTCCTAAGTCAATTCCACAGTGATTAAAATCGGCATCTGAACTATGTATGCTGTTAAACCAGTTATCATCAGCCTCAGGAACGCTTGCTGTTCTGACAGTTGAGCAGATAGGCTTTGTCAGAAAACAGTCCACTTCCATATACATAGTGACACCAGTTAAGTGGAAAGACGCATTCAAATTAAGTACTTGATTCAGTCAGTCAATTCAGTCACTCAGTCATGTCTGACTCTTTGTCACCCCATGGACTGCAGCACGCCAGGCCTCCCTGTCCATCACCACCTTCTGGAGCTTACTCAAACTCATGTCCTTTGAGTCGGTGATACCATCCAACTATCTCATCCTCTGTTGTCCCCTTCTCCTCCTGCCTTCAATCTTTCCCAGCATCGGGGTCTTTTCCAGTGAGTTGGTTCTTTGCATTAGGTGGCCAAAGTATTGGAGCTTCAGCTTCAGTATCAGTCCTTCCAATGAATATTCAGGACTGATTTCCTTTAGGATGGACTGGTTGGAGCTCCTTGCAGTACAAGGGACTCTCGAGTCTTCTCCACCACAATTCAAAAGCACCAATTCTTCGGCACTCAGCTTTCTTTAGACTCTCACATCCATACATGACAACTGGAAAAACCATAGCTTTGACTAAGATGGACCTTTATTGGCAGAGTGATGTCTCTGCTTTTTAATGTGCTGTCTAGGTTGGTCATAACTTTTCTTCAGTATACTTTGATTCAGTCTCAGGCCTTCATACCCATTTAAACTGGAGTGTCAGACAAATGACAGTTTTTTGAGATCTGCGTGAAATCAGAGCGATTTGGACAGAATCTTGGGGTATGCACGTCAGCACACCCCAGACAGGGCAGGTGGTTGGGGTGGAGTCCCGGGACCCGGTCCCCTGACAGCAGGCCTGCCCATCACCACCTTTCAGTCCTTGTCTCAGGAGCTTGTAGTGCAGTCCACAAACTCACTGACTGCCCTCAAGTTACACGATGGCATGTGTGGTAGGCGTGTGTTGGTCTTTCTGAAAGTGAGCCCACAGAGTGGACCAGCTTCTTAAGAGAATTGTGACCCTTCCCCACGGCCTCCCCAAAACAAGCTGAAGAGTCCTGATGAAGATGCTGACGTAAGGAGGATGCTCAGGGTCTGGCTGATTAAAAGCCACCTCCTCAGGAAGCAGCGACACCTGACCGGGGGGTTTGGGCTGCAGGAGTGACAGGGTTTCTTGTGGTTTGTTTGGTCCCAGTCACATACAAGGAGATAGAAACAGACCCCCAAACTCGTATTTACAAACTATAGTTTGTTAGAAACAGGACATGAATTTTGTTAGTCATTGTAATTTCTGTTCCATTTTAAAAGCTAACAGCCAGGAAGGTGCTGGTGTCTAACTCTTGTGTAACTCTGACCAACCACAGGGTGGGGCACCTTCTCCGTTCGACAGAAACTTTGGAACCAAAATTTCCGCCAGAGCCATGCAGTGGATCAGCTCGAAGCTGAGGGAGTCCGCGGGGAGAGGTACCAATTGGTGGCAGGCGGCGTGGGTTGGGAGGGCCGTGCTCTGTGTAGGCGCGTTTCTGCCCCGTGTCCATCTAGCTTTGGGCTGCACGTGACTTCTTCAGCTGCTGCCTGTGACTTAGGTTTTAACTAGGAATAAATGTACTTAAGGAAACAGAATGCTAATTACTGCAGGAGGCACTCCGCTCATGTAGGAAGAAACTGCCTGCTCTGAGGGCCCCAGACCCACTGTGGCCTTCCCTGTTTCTCTGCTGTGCTGACACTGAGCTGGCTTTTACCTAAGATGCTTGGCACCTTCCATTATTCCTTTGTGGCCTCTCTTTTTGGGGAAGACAGCAAGGGACGGGGAGGCACCTGGACGGCTTCCTCCTCGGCAGGTCCTCCCTCCACCTCTGAGCCCCTCCCCAGGGCAGCAGCCTTGCGATCCTTCCTTCAGGGTCTGACTTTGCAGGATTAAACCTTCCAAGGCTCTGGTTTTGTGGTTTACGTGAGGGGAGCTGGTCTCTGCTATGGCCTGGAACCCACCTGGCCCTGAGCAAGTGGTTCCGGGGTCACAGCCGCTGCCCAGGCCCAGCAGGGCCAGTTCCCCAGACCAGTCTCACCCACCACACGCTCACTGGTGGGACCCCACCCTCCCTGGGGCTCACCCATCCGTGTCACCTCTGAGCTGTTGCTGTGATGGTGGGTATCCGGTCCCTCTGTGGCTGCCAGAGGCTGACCCTCCAGGTCAGCAGGCAGACGGCTAGGCCCCTCCTGCTGGTACAGCACTCATTTATTCTGTTACTGTTTCATGTTATCTGATTGTTTGGGGTGTGTTATTTCCTAGAATTTAAAAACATTTTAAGACTTTTTGATATTGTATGTTGGAGAAGGTCCATGTTTTATATTCTGTGAGTCACAGGTTGCAGATATGTATATCCCATTTGGCAAACCCTGTCATTTTCTGTTATCTTTTAATGAAGAACTCTTAATTTAGTAATGTAGTCAGTTTTTTTTAACTTTGTCCTTGTAGGTTTGAGCTTTTTGTTTCTAAAATATTCACCTTTTACATTTGGTTTTTTAGCCCACTTGAACTGGTGTAACATTTAAGGTCTAATTTTTTTCCATGTGAATAATTACTTGGGAATGAAAAATCCATTCCCCCTAATCTGCAGTACAATTAAATCTCCATCCAAGAACAGGAACCTAGAAACTTAAGGGACTGTTTCTGGATTGTTTGGTTCTTTTTTTGGCAGTTAGCAATCTTGCCAATATTCCAGCTTGGCGAACAATTACTGTCATCAGGTAGTCCTACCTGGGCTTTCTCCCACGGTGAGTGAAGTTGCTCAGTCGTGTCCGACTCTGCAACCCCATGGACTGTAGCCTATCAGGCACCTCCGTCCATGGGATTTTCCAGGCAAGAGTGCTGGAGTGGATTGCCATTGCCCTCTCCAGGGGATCCTCCTGACCCAAGGATCGAACCTGGGCCTCCCGCATTGCAGACAGACGCTTTACCGTCTGAGCCACCAGGGAAGCCCCTGTTTCAGTTATTCCTGACTCTTTGTGTCCATCAGTTCTGTTGGATTTTTGGAGGTGGGGATTACATGTAAATAACAAATTACATAAGTAACAAATAATTTGGAAGAAAAATTGACACTTTTAAAATATTTATCTTCTAACTCATGAACAATTTAATCTCCATGTATTTAGACCCTTTGCTACTAAAGCATTGATTTCCATAAAGCTATTGACTGTAAGTTTATTCCTGACTTAGTGATTTTAAAAATATATTACTGTAAAGGGTATTACAATTTCTTAACTCCTGGAGTACAGAAATACAATTTATTTTTATACACTGATGTAAATCGTAGTAATTATGTGTAAATGCATCTTTTCTTGGTTTTCTCACAGCATCTGCATGGATGTGACTTTTCTTGGCTTTCTCACACATAGCATCTGCATGCAAATCTTTTTCTTCCTTGACTTTTTGTGGGTGAGCTTCCTCCAGAGAAACCCCAACAGACGTAGTGACAGAACTCCTGTCTTGTCTCCTGGGTGACACAGGGGACACCTCAGTGCTTCATGACTCAGGATTCTCCCTAGTGTTTAAGTGAAGTCTTTCTGCAGCTCATTTGCTGATGGTCTTTGGTGGATACTGGATGCTCTGATGTTCGCTAAGAATTGTTTCAGTCCTGAGGGCTAGGACACACTTTTGCACTGAATGAGATGGATGGTCCCTTGAATTTTCTTTAGCTGACTTGCTCGTGTGACACTCACTTTGTCTCCCTGGGGTGCACCCCCGACAGAGGCTGCATCCCCTGTTCCCCTCTGTGTAGAGGGCTGACTTATTCTAGCATCCTAGAGGCCTGGGGGCCCCCTGGGGAGAGCGTTTCTAAGAGTCCTGATTTTGGAAGTTTGATAAACCTCTGCCTGTGTCCTGGCTGTGCTTCTGCTCTAGGGAGAGCTGACGGCTGCATGCCTTCCATGTTTACAGACCTGCTTCTGTCTGAATCTGAGTTTGGCATGAAAATACACAATTTACCCTCTTCTCTGCAGTTCCTACAGCTCTCCGTGGCCCCTAGTCTCCAAACCTTGGTAATTTGTGCCAATATCTAGATCTCACCTCTTGTTTTCTTACATCCTCTTTCTACCTTTCATAGGAAAAAAATTTTTAAGTGAGGACTCTGTGTGTGTGCTGGGAATCAGCCAGAGAAAACTGCTGTTCCAGCCCGTGGCGGAGCTGAAGAAGGAGACAGACTTTGAGTAAGCGCCTGAGGCCAGGGGTTGGGGGGAGGCCCCCCAGGTGGGCCCTACCCTTGCTCAGCCTGGTCCCCCCCGCAGGCACCGGATCCCCAAGGAGCAGTGGTGGTTGAAGCTGCGGCCCCTCATGAAGATCCTGGCCAAGTACAAGGTCAGCTTCGAGGTGTCGGATGCCAGCCAGCTGGAGCCTGTGCAGCCTCGTGGCTCCGAGGAGCCGGCCGCCATCTAGTGCCGCCTGCCGGCTGTCGTGGTCCAGTTATTTATGAGCACTTTACACGAGCATCGTCCACGTGACGCCTGACCCCAGGCCCTGGCGCATGGGCCGCCTGTGCTGTCCTGTCTCCTGCTTCACAACCTGCGGGTTCCGCAGAATTAAACGTTTGCTACAACTCCAACCACTGTGCCCAGTGTCTTTATTTTACGTAGGAGTTGAAGACCTCGGGGTGTGTGGGTGGCTGTCAGGGTTCTGTTGGCAGAAATAGGTGTTTCCTAGGGAATTGGAGCTGGCCGCAGGCAAGGGCAAAGTCACTGGAGGAAATAGGCAGTTCTCTGACCTGCAACACGTGGGTGATGCCCAGCGCACAGATGGCCCTGGACCAGGGAAGGTGATGCTGCCAAGGGGGAATGGAGGCATGCACCCCAGAGTCTGCAGAGAAGGGGCCCGGGCCCCCGCCCCCGCCCTGTGTGCCTGGAGGAGGTTGGGGATGGGGGAGAGTCAGTGCCCCTAGGAGCAGAGCCTGACTAGACACGGTTGCCCTGCAGCCAGTGAGTGGAGGCCAGCGTCGGGATACCTCGTGCATTTCTCCATAAAGTCCCTAAAAACTACTTCAGCAAACAGTCATTTAAGATAATGTCTAAAGCGCAGGTAGGTCAGAGTCACCTTTTAGTTTTAAAAGGCATGCACTAGGACAGTAAGGTAAAACAGCACTTGAAGCTTCAGAAAGTCTCAAGACTATATACTCTGTGCGTCTCTGGCATTTAGTGAGTGATGATTTCAGTTAATTTCTTTGTGATCACTATTTCCTTCTTCAAGATGGAAGAGTTTTCATCTGACTTGCCAGGCAAGACCTTATGCAAAATTTTAAGAATGATATCAAATAATATCATGCATATACAATCATATATATTTGATATATAAATAATATATACACATGATCAAGAGTCTTGTTAAAAAAATAATTTAAAAGGTGAGGAAAGCAAGGCACTCGGAGTCAGGAGGCAGGGTCACCGCTGTCTTATGACCCACGACGGGTCCTTAGCGATGCTTGCATTGTCTGGTCCGAGCAGAGCCATGCCGTGTGTGTTTCTCCTGGCGCCCAAGTACCTGGAGACAGGGAGCAGCGGTCACTCAGGCGCCATGGGGTCACAGGGACTGGACGCTAAGCACCCAGCTCCCACTCACCTGTTGCTTACGTCGACCAGGTCTTCGTGGCAGACAGCGAAGAGCTGCTCACGGTGTACCTGCTTCATCTCATCCGAGAGGCCGTACAGGAAGTGGTCCAGGCCTGCGAGTGAGTACAGGGGATGGGATGGGGTGGTTGTCGGGACCCGCAGCCACCCCCAGCCTTCACACCCCGCTTGCACCACAGGTCTCAGCACTGCCCCTCAGGCCCGCTCCTCCCGACTCGGCTGAGACGCTTGGGCACAGGAGGAAGCAGAGTCTCAGGAGGATGAGCTCAGGCACCGGGGCTCCAGGTGTGTCTGCTACACCACGCACCTTTATCTGAAGGTGCCACTGGAGCATCCACAGCAGAGAAGACCGAGAGCTTTGCCTCGTCGATGTCCTGCTGGGTGAACCTCCCAGCCTTGGCCCAGTCGATGGCCTTCATGAAGGACTGCAGTGTTTCCATGGAACGTGGATCCCTGGAGACCCGAGGGGTCAGACACTGACATTTATCAACAAGGAACAACCAAGTATGACACAGTTTGTCCACACTTTGGGGTCATCAGTGGCTGTTTTCACATGGTACAGACATCCCAGTGCTCTGGACACAGACGAGTGGCCGCAAAAGCCACCAACACTGTCCCTGGAGACCCAGCCTGTCACCCCACTAACTACACCTCTGCCACCAGGACAGGGACTGGCCAGAGGGAACAGAAGACACACGTGAGATGCCCCAGACGCAACAATGGCCCCTGCGGAGGCCCATCTCCTGCATCCTCCCTGAGCACAGAATCCTCCAAGGTCCCCACACAGGCACTGGTCCCCAGGGCATCTGTGAAAAACGCATGGTTTCTGTCCCTCTGGAGACCCATGGCCTCCGCGTGACCACAACCACGTCCAGCCCGTGAGGAGGGAAGCCTCTCCTTCCCTGGGGTGTCAGTCCTGACCTCAGACAGTGGGCCGCAGGATGGAGACATGAGCAGGCAGCAGAGTCTGTGGCCCCGTGGATCCAGCCCGGCCCTGAGAGTTTCCAGGTTGTCTCCCATGCACCCTGGTCACCAACCCCAGAGCTGTTTCAGGCCTCGGGTTCCCAGGATTGTCTGTCCCCATTGCTGGTGTGGTGAGAACAGGGGAACGTCTTTCTGAAGTGTGCAGCGTGCACAGACCCACCTGTAAGAGTACAGCGTGAACATCCCGCCGTAGCTGAGCCGGGCGCCTCCGCCGTAAGCACCACCTTTTTCTCGAATTTCCGTGTGTAAGAATTTAGCAGTCATCAACCGTGCCAGGATCTTGAGGCTGAAAAGATAAAAAGATGCACATTAACAACAGCACAGTTGGCAGGGCAGGACTGAACGTACCGATACTGCAGTGATGTTTGAACAGAGGTGGACTGAACACGAGGCATCCACACAGCACCTGGTGGCCTCAGACACAAGCTGGCCACAGAAGGGGCGGCAAAGTGGACAGGGGGCAAAAGGAAGGGACTCACCGTCACCAGCCTCCTTATGACTGGGCAGCTCCCGCTGGATGCCTTGGGTGCAGGTTTCTGGAAGTGAAACGTTTCCCAGAGAAATGAGTAAACCCAGAAATGCACGTGAGCGGGTCAGGAACATTCCGGAAACAGCCTGGATGCTTAGGGTTTAGGCAGTATAGACTCTGTGGCCTGGTCCCCTCGTCCTTGGGCCCCAGGGCGGGCCCTCAGCCTCACCTCCACCACGTGCGGGCACACGGGCCTCTGCTCCTTCTCACTCCGGCTGAGGCTCTTCAGGAAGGCCTCCACTGCGCCCTCCACCTGCGACATCTGCTGGGCAGTCGCGTTCACAGAACATCTGTTTAAAACAGTGTGTGCACAGAACCATTACTGTGAAAAGATTACCGAAGTGTAAAGACATGTACATGTAAATGTACAAACAAAAGCTGAGTAAACCAAAAGCCAAACATCACAGCCGTCTTCTTTCGCCGCATGCTTTCTGGGTACAAAAAAGCCTGACCCTGCTGCTCTTGGCCAGCTCAGAGCTCTGTGTCCCTGAGGATGAGGAGGTGCAGAGAACAACCCACCCCCAGTGCTTTTGGGGCCATGGTCTCAGCACACACACTGTTGACAGGAAGGTAAACCTTCATTCAAGTAACACTGTTAGGTAGTCAGAGGGTGGTGGTAGTTCTCCACCCTCTCAGATAACGTTTCTCTGTGGTTCCTCCAACCTCCACTGAATCAGACACTATCATAAAAAGGCGTCTGACAAACACTGAGAAGACCTGGGCTCTTCTCTGCATGCTGTGGCCGCCTCCGAGCACTCCCTCTGAAAAGCCTGTCCACACCACACTCAGCAACAAGAAGGTCAAGTGCAGCTTGGAGGCCAGCACAGCCCTACCTCAGGCTGTCACAGCTCAGCAGGTGTTTCCAGATGCGCAGGAGCTTCCCCAGGATGGGCTGCAGGTCAGTCATCTCCGCAATTCTCTTCATCAGCAGCACCTGAGTCAGAGAGCCCATAGGGAGAGCCTGGACCAGACGTCCTGACACAGGGACATGGGGGTGTGTGTGTGTGTGGTTCTGTGTATGGATGGGATTTGCACTTGCCCAGCTCAAGGGAACGGAACTGTGGGCTTGAGAAAATAAGGTGAGAGAGAACATTTTCCCCCTCTCCCCCCGAAACCTGGTCAGTTCATGTTGGCCAGTCCATTAAGAGCCCCGGAGAGGCAGCCAGCCTGAGCACCTCACCTGGTCCATCCCCCCGAAGGTCTCCTGCAGGTCCCCCGCAGGTGCCAGTGTCCTACCCGCCCTGATGGACGCATAGAGGTGGCCCGAGTCGGGGACCCCGTTGGACAGCTCCTGGGCGGCCATCCTCACCAGCACACGGAAGTGCTCCTCCTCCTCAAGGCGGGGGCTGCCGGGGAGAAAGCCGTGATGAGCCCCGGGGACACAGCCACGGCCCCGTCCCTAGTGGGAACCCTGCCGAGGGCAAGTTCTCAGGGGAGGGAAATGTCGAGACTCCAGCAGGGACCAGAGGACCAGGCCTGCGACCAATCACGACAGGGCACGGTGCTCACAGGACCAGGTCCCTGGTGTGTCTGAGGTAGTGTCTCAGCAAACACTTACTCATTCAGTATCTCACTCCACAGATGCATCATGGCTGCGAGGTTTCTGTCGAGGCAGAAGGAGGAGAAGAGGACACCCTAAACCAGCAGGGAAGAAAGAATTCTGACCTTCCGAAAAAGAAAAAAAGACATGGGGAAAACCAACCCCCACCAGCCTGCACCCGAGGCAATGGTCACCTGCTCGTAGGTGTTGAGGTGTGAGTCGTCGGGGAGCACCTGGGGGGCGGCAGCCAGGCCACCCGTCTTCAGCTCCACCTGCTGGGCCAGCTCCCGGTAGTCGAGGCTGCCGCAGCCCAGTCTGTACAGAGAGAGCACGGAGTCACAGGGCAGAGGGTCCTCTGGGCAGAAGTCCCCCGAGTGGGCCCCCCGCCCACAGCAATGCCCGCCCAGCAGCTGGGCTCCCCCACCCCAAGCTTTGTAGCCCCTCAGGTACAGGCAGCCTTGGGGGTGGGGGGCCTGAAAAACAAGCTTCTCTGCACTCTCAAGAAGTCACTTCAACACGGATGACACCTTGGGGAGGGAACACCCTCATCACTGCCCCGAGTGCAATATTAACTAACTGTCCCAAATAAATGAATAACTAACTGAAGCCAAGGTGACGACCGGGCTCTCCCGGAACCCTCTGCCGCGGAAGGCAGGCCATGGGAGCCGTACTAATGAAGGGCAGGGAGCAGTGGACAGGTTCTCAGGTGACCCCAGGCCTACATGTCACGTTGAAAGCTTAAAGCTTCTGATGAGAAGAATTATCCTCTTCATCATTTTAAAAAGAATCTAGTTGAGATAACTGTGTATTACGTTCACAATTTATAAATGTATTTTAATGTACTGCATTATAGTAAGAAAGTATGATGTCCAAGAGGAAAATTCTCAACAAATACACCACCCACCTTTCTGTAACAACACTACGAGATTTGAAAAATAAAACCGTTCACTGACAAGTGACACTGATGCACTGAAACAGGACACACAGTGGACACCCCGAGTAACCAGGGAAGACGTGACGGACTCTGGAGGCATGCGTCTGCCCCATGCAGCCCCTTACTTGGTGAGCACGCTGCAGAAGAGCGGCACGTAGGGCCGCAGCTCCTCGGGCAGGGCGTTGAGGCTGGAGAAGGCTCTGAAGTAGACCACGCCATTGGTGGGCTGTGCGCAGTACTGGACTGGCGTGTCCCCAGCTGCGGGAACAAGGGTACTTCTTCATATTCTTACCAGCAAAGTTTTAACCATGTAACCATCATGTAATATTTGTAAAACACTAAGCTTTTCAAGGATGGAGTTTTAAATTTTATATTAGCAAAAAAATGCTATTCGTTCGCCACACATCATCAGACAGCTTTCCCTGCTGTACTTTTGTTACGGCAGCACCTGGAAGTCTTGAGCTGCTCTGTGAGGAACAAGGGCAGAGCAAGGGCCCTCTTGGGGTGTCTGACCACCTGCGGTCCAGCACCGCCGCCTGCACTCAAATCCTGGGCATGGGGGGACGCTGGCGGCCCCTCCCACAACACACCCCACACGCCACTCACCCCCAGGCCCCTCGGGCACTACCCCGTGTTCTCATTTTCACATCCCGAGCACAGTGCCTGACCTGCAGCGGAGCTGAGCACTACTGATGATGAATCACGACACTGACTCAATGAACTTCACTGATAAACCAGACCTGAAGGGGACGCTGACCCGGCTTCCCAGAAGCCTGGGCCAGAGGAGGGGCTTTGCCGACACTCATACGTGAGTAACAACAGACACATCATGAGTCAGGGGTGCTCGCGCACAGCCAGAACCCTGACTAGACATGGGCACCATGAAGGCCAGCGCTGGGGTCAAACCTGCTCAGGCAGGAGGGGCTGTCACGTCACAGCCACGGGGAGCAGCGTCAGCACCACGGGCGAGGGTCCAGTGTCCAGGGGAAGCGAGCAACGGAGCAGCAGCGACCCCTCTGCATCCCGCAAGGCAACACCCAGCGCTGTGGGCCTCCGGACCCCATGCCCTTGAGAGCCATATGTACACACACAGTGGAACCCAGAAGCAGGGGCTCAGCACTGCTGAACCCAGGACTAGAAAGGGGGGCTCAAACGTCCTCTGAGGACATCCACCGGTGACTCTCCTCCCAGGGACACCGGTACCCGCCACTGACCTGCCTGCACCACCTTCAGCTCCGTGACCGGGATGCGGGGCTCGATGTCCGACACCTTGAGGGCTGGCAAACACGAAGCATCCGGAGGTTGACTCTGCTGAGCCTGCAGTTCCAAACCTATGGCGGGGGGTGGGGCAGGGGTGCGGCAGCAGTGAGCATCCAAGCCAGCCCTTAGAAGGCCGTGCTCGGCCCCTCTCCTGTCGGTTAGTTTCTGTAGGGAGCCCCGCAACGCAGGGGTCGGAGGTTGCCAGAACCAGAGAAAGCAGCACAGCTAGCACCCAGCAGCAGTCGTCTCCCCAGCTCATCCTCGGTGATTTCAGAGGACAGGTTTGCTGGGGGAGGGGAGTTTGTGTAAGCAGTTCCCACCCCCATTTTATATCACAGACTGAGCTTGTGGGTTGAAGTGCACTAACTCTGTACTCGTTTACTTGTATTTCATTTTCACTCATTTTGGCAATATGCTGTGTGATCACATAAAGTTCACAAATAAAGAAATGGGTAAACACACTTTCAGGGCCTGATCTTACACTGATATGAGGGAGGGGTGACAGAGGATGGACGGACACCCTCTCCTTGAGTTCCTGCTCAGACCAGGCAGCCCGTGGGGAGGGGGTGTCACAGGGTGAAGTCCTGTCAACGTGAGTCACCTCACCCCCACCCTGAGTCTCCAGCACCGGGTTCCCCACCTGGCCCCACGCAGGCCCAGGGAGCCAGCTCCACATACTTCTTGGACCCCCGACACCTTCAAGGCCCCCACCCGGCCGCTTTCCCCCAGTCAAGTGGAGCACCCCAACCGCTGCACCTCAGACATGTCCTCACATCCTGAGAAAGCCCCCTCGCGCCCTCTGTCCTGGTGAGCATGGGGCAGAGGCCGCAGGCACCTGCTCCACCACAGGCCCCGGCGGCCCAGCCACGCCCCTGCACACGGCACACACAACACAGGCCCCAAACTGGAAGACTGACTTTCCCAACCAACTAACTCCCATTCCCACTTCTCACTGGTGCTTATCTGCAGACTGGACCCCGATTCACAGACTCTTTGCACTGAGTCCACACTCAAGACTTACTGACCTGACGCAATGGTAAATGCACTAGGCTGTGTCCTATGTCTCCAGACCACTCTGCCATGATCTTGTAACCAGGGCCGCCACCCCCAACAGGCAGGCGTGGGCTGGAACATACGAATTTTCTTAACACAAGACACCTCCACGGCCAGGCCAGGCACCTGATAACTCAGGGAACACACGTCTCTGTGCTTGGTTGTGGAGTTACCTTCTGTGCCACACACAGCTTGGAAAATGGATGGACCACATCAAACTATAAACCTGACAGCAAAGGACACTGTCAACATGAAGAGGCTGCCTACACAGCAGGAAAGTATTTGCAAATCTAATGCTACTGGTAAGATATCCAAAACATACAAAGAACTCAGTAGCAAAAACCATCCAATTAAAAAATAGTCTGAGGACTGAATAGGCATTTTTCCAAAGACAAAGATGGCCAATGGGTATAGGAAAAGGTGCCCCAAACCACTCACCAGGCATGATAATAGCGTGTGTCTAGTATTGTGCCCACAATAAAAGACAGAAATGGTAAAGAACTAGTAGAAGCAGAAGAGATCAACAAGAGATGGCAACAAAACACAGAAAAACTATACAAAAAAAGATCTTCATGACCGAGATAACCATAATGGTGTGATCACTCACCCAGAGCCAGACCTCCTGGAGTGCAAAGTCAAGTGGGCTTTAGGAGGCATCACTATGAACAAAGCTAGTGGAAGTGATGGAATTCCAGCTATTTCAAATCGTAAAAGATGATGCTTATGAAAGTGCTGCACTCAATATGCCAGCAAATTTGGAAAACCCAGCAGTGGCCACAGGACTGGAAAAGGTCAATCTTTAACCCAGTTACCAAGAAGGGTAGTACTGAAGAATGTTCCAAGTACTGGACAATTGCACTCACTTCCCATGTTAGTAAAGTTATGTTCAAAATTCTTCAAGCTAGGCTTTAGCACTACATGAACCAAGAACTTTCAGATGTTTAAGCTAGTTTAGAAAAGGCAGAGGAACAAGAGATCAAAATGCTATCATTCGCTGGATCACAGAGAAACCAAGGGAATTGCAGAAAAATATCTACTTCTGTTTCATAGAGGAGTAGCTTTGACTCCTTTTATCCATTTCTCCCACCATCCACCCAACCACAGTCTTTGACTGTGTGTATCATAACAAACTGGAAAACTCTTAAAGAGATATGAATACTAGACCACCTCACCTGTCTCCTAAGAAACCTGTATGCAGGTCAAGAAGCAACAGTTAGAACCTTATATGAAACAAATTACTGATTCAAAATTGAGAAATAAGCATGACAAGGGTGTATACTGTCATCCTGTTTATTTAACTTCTCTGTAGAATACATCATGCGAAATGCCAGACTGGATGAGGCACAAGCCGGAATCAAGATTGCTTGGAGAAATATCAACAATCTCAGATATGCAGATGATACCACTCTAATGGCAGAAAGGGAAGATGAGCTAAAGAGCCTCTTGATTGAGGGTGCAAGAGGAGAGTGAAAAAGCTGCCTTAAAACTCAATGTTAAAAAAAAGCATCTGTTCCCATCACTTCATGGCAAATAGAAGGGGAAAAGGTGGAAACAGTGACAGATTTCTTCTTTTGGGCTCCGAAATCACCGTGGATGGTGACTGCAGCCAAGAAATTAGAACAGGATTGCTTCTTGCAAAGAAAGCTATGATAAACCTAGACAGTGTATTAAAAAGCAAAAACATCACTATGCCAACAAAGGTCCATCTAGTCAAAGCTATGGTCTTTCCAGTAGTCACATATGGATGTGAGAGTTGAACCATAAAAAAGGCTGAGCACTGAAGAATTGATGCTTTTGAACTGTGGTGTTGCAGAAGACTCTTGAGAGTACCCTGGACTGCAAGGAGATCCAACCAGTCAATCCTAAAGGAAATCAGTCCTGAATATTCATTGGAAAGACTGATGCTGAAGCTAAAGCTCCAGTAGTTTGGCCTCCTGATGTAAAGAGCCAACTCACTGGAGAACAGCCCGATGCTGGGACACACTGAAGGCAGAAGAGGGCGGCAGAAGATGAGATGGTTGGATGGCATCACCAATTCAACCAACATGAACTTGGGCAAACTCCGGGAGATAGCGAGGGACAGGGAAGCCTGGTGTGCTGCAGTTTATGGGCTCGCAAAGAGCTGGAGACGACTGAGCGACTGAACAACGACAGTGGAGATTAACTGGACAAACTGTGGTAATCATCTCACAATATATAAATACATCAAATCATTATGTTATACATCTGGAACTAATCTGATGTTATGTCAGCTACTCCTCAATTAAAAAAAAAAAAATTAGGAGGCTTTCCTGGTGGCTCATGGTAAAGAACCCACCTGCCAATGCAGAAGACACAGGTTTGATCCCTGATGAGGGAAGATCCCACATGCCACAGAGCAACTGAGCCTGTGCTCCAGTGCCTGAGGGCTGCAACGACTAAGTCCATGCGCCCTAGAGCCCGTGCTCTGCAACAAAAGACGCCACCGCCATGAGAAGTCTGAGCACAACTAGAGAGCAGCCCCTGCTCCCTGCAACTGGAGAAAGGCCCTTGCGGCAACAAAGACCCAGCACAGTCAGAGATAAACAAAATCATTTAAAAAAATTATAAACTTATGGCTACCAAAAGGCAAAAGGAGGTGGGGAGGGATAAATTAGGAGACTGGAATGAACATATACACACTACTAAAGTACATAACCAACAAGGACCTACTGCAATTGCACAGAGAACTACATTCAATTGTCTGTGATAAACTACAATGGAAAAGAATCTGAAAAAGGAACGGAACCACTCTGCTGTACACCAGAAACTACTACAACCCTGTAAATCAACTATACTTCATTTACACTTTAATTAAGAACAAATTTATGGAAGAGCTTAAAGTAACTGTCTGCATATGTAAAGAATTCAGAGATTAAACAGGTTACACATCGACATTAACTCTGTCTTTACAAAGTCAAATCACCTCAAACTCAGCACGATCAAGTCACGCCAGTCAACTCCACCTGCTGACATGCCTGATAAATTCTTCGCGTAATCCCATCCAACTTTTCAGGGGCAGGGGGCGGGTGGATGTGTATGAATTCCTGTGTGCTGTGTACATATGTAAACGTCTATTACCTGCAACTGTTGTACAGAACCCAGTGGCTCTGACAAACGCACAGTGTGAGCAGCACACCACCATCGACAGCAGGTGCCACCGCCCCAGAAGGCAGCCCCACCCGCTCTGGCCTCACGGCCTGTGAGACTCACAGACCCTGCGTGTCCCAGTGGCCCTTGTTATGGCGGAGCAGAATCCCCCCAGTGGACACCTCAGTTACCTCTCTGTGTGGACACACGTGGGGCATGTCAACTCCCGTGTGGGCAGACACTTTCACTTCTCTTGGGTGAACACTCAGGAGTAGGACCGCTGGGCTTTACAGGCGGGGCAGGTTTACCACGTAAGAAACCACAGACCCGCTTCTGTGTTCACAATGCCTGCGCCACAGGCACCCGTAGGGGCTCCGTGAAGAATGCAAGGCTTGCATCCCCCCGAGACCTGCAACCCGAGCCCACAGCGCACTCCGTCCCCAGGACCCGTCTGCAGTCAGCCGCAGACTGCCACGCAGCACGCACCCAGTGGCCTACACAGCCTCGGTAAGGAGAAGGTGCCTGTGAAGTGTGTAAATGCATAAACCCTGTGAAGCCACCTCTCTCCCAGAACTCCTGCTGAATCACAGGGTGTAGTTTCTGAGGAGAAGGTCAGTCTTGCTGGGGTTAATACAGAACTCTGCAGGCAGCCGGCAGAGACCTATTGGCTGAAACCAGCCACCTCCTTACGTTGGAAGCTCAGTGGGGCTGGTGAGGGTGGGCAGCTGCTAGACCTGACCTTTCTCATAGATCTGCTGCTTGTCTTCTGGGGAGAGAGAAGTGACCTTTTGCTGCAGTTTTTCTTTTTCCATTTGTGCTTGCTTCTCAGAATACTTTTCGTCTGGTTTCATGGACAAAGTCAGCTTGTGCTGATTATTCTGCAACAACCAGAGCAAGAGAAAAGTCAATTAAAAACACGGTCTTCTGTATGCGAGACAGCAAAAGAGACAAAGATGTATAGAACGGACTTTTGGACTCTGTGGGAGAGGAAGAGGATGGGATGATTTGGGAGAATGGCATTGAAACATGTATACTATCATGTAAGAATGAAGCACCAGCCTATGTTTGATACAGGATACAGGATGCTTAGGGCTGGTGCATGGGGATGATCCAGAGCGAGGATATGGGGTGGGAGGTGGGAGGGGGATTCAGGATTGGGAGCTCATATACACCCATGGTGGATTCATGTCAATGTATGGCAAAACCAATACGGTATTGTAAAGTAAAATAAAGTAAAAATTAAAAATAAATAAATAAAAATCTAAAAAAATAAATAAAGAATACATTATGTGCAAAAAAAAAACCAAAACACAGTCTTATAGAATCCAGCATTGAGCCGGTTTCCAGCAGGGTGTGCTTAGCCCCACAGTTCCATTTTCCCATGTCTCACAGTGATGACAACAGAACTTGCCCCACGAGGCTATGCATGCAGAGCCCAGGAGCCACGTGGTCCACACGCCAAGCTGTTACCATCTGGAGCATAGTCACTGTAGTTCCTATGTCTTAACCACAAACGCATCGACGTTCAACAATGCCTTTACACCTTGGTTGTACAAAGAAACCACCTGCACCTTTTAATACCATAATAAACCTTTGGCTTTAGTCTAAGTTGAAGATAACAGAATAAAATAATTTTTTACTGAGTCTTCATAGTACTACTAACTTCTCAAACTAAAACTAAACTCAGTATTTTATAAACCGTGAGGACAAAATAAATGCTGATCTAACATGACTCAGGTGACACTGGGCCCCTTGACTTACTGCAGCCACTAGATACACATGCCCACAGAAAGCTCAAGTGCGACATCACAGAGCGGGAGGACCACAGCACATCAAGCACCGTGTGCAAAACGGCTTGTGATTAGAAATGCAGGACGAACGGCCACAGCAGGTGCCCCACCCCCAGCGCGGGTGCCCAGGACCACGACCCCACTCACCACAGGACATTTCTCCCCACCCCCACCCACCCAGGGCAACAGGGGAGATGACATTCCCCTCCATCAGTGACGGTCCACCAGGGAACACACACAAAGCACAAAAGCCCACAAGTGTGTGGAGACAAATGAGTACCAAAGAGTCCTTGGTAAAAACAACCAGAACATTCACACACTTGGGCAACTCGTCTCGTGTTCTATAAATCTATTAGCAAAACAGAACAAAAATACAGGGAGACCCCCTGGGGTCCAGGTTCAATCCCTGGTCTGGGAGCCAAGAACCCGCAAGCCAAGAAGCGCCCTCCTCACCAAAGCAATTCAGGCAGATGCTCCGTTAAACACCACCCTGCCGCCACACACACACTCATACACAAAACCCACCTGCACGAATATCTGGAAAACAGAATTTTTAAAGCTAACATGACCGTTTACATTTTTAATCAACTATTAAAAAATTAAAACTCATATTGTCAAAATTTGACTTATACAATGCAGAGTATATTCCTAATGTTTCCTTATTATAAAATTGAACTTCAAAATTAGACATAAATTATCAACTTTCTTACCTTAAAATACTGTTTTACTTTTTCTTGCAAAATCCTTGGGTTTTCCTTCAGGCACTTTCGGAACTGAGCCACCTGACTTGCGAGCTTCAGGAGCTCTACGGGGTCCCCATCATGGTTCCAGCAGGAAGCAATGTACTATTGAGGGGGCAGGGAGGGGAGTCACAACAAGCCACAGCAACCTGCAAACCCGATGTCTGCCCAGCAAACATCCAAGCCTGCCTTTTTATCAGGACTCAGTTTCTAGACTTAAAAATACCACAGACGACTGCTCGTGAAGAAAATTAAATCTTTTTTTTTTTTGGCTAGAAGAATAACTAAACTCATGATTTTTTCCCCCTAACAAATTAGAAAGCACAGATTTAAAAATTACTTTTTGGAAAATATAATTATGAAATCATGCTGAATCCCTATCCATTTAAAGGACTCTCTAAATCTATTAAAAAATAAAACATCAAAAAGCTAATAAAGTAAGCAAATAAAAACAGGAAGGATGTATTAGAAAACTAAATTAACAGTAATTTTATATCATATCCAAACACCATAACTTCCCCGGTTCAAATGAAAGGTGCTGTGAGTAACAATCTGTATTTTCCAGAACCACTAACTGGGCTTCCCTGGTGACTCAGTGGATAAGAATCTGCCTGCCAATTCAGGAGACACAGGTTTGATGCCCGATCCGGGAGGATCCCACATGCCATGAAGCAACTAAGCCTGAGTCTCACAATTACTGAGCCACACGCTGCAGCTACTGAAGCCCAAGCGCCTAGAGCCCGTGCTCTGCAACAAGAGAAGCCACCACAACGAGAAGCCTGCACACCACAACTAGAGAAAAGCCCGCATGGCAATGAAGACCCAGCACAGCCAAAAATAAATTTTAAAAAACCACGAACTAACAAAAAGAGACTGAGGAGTTTAAAAATACGCACAGATGTCAGGGTGAGTCCAAAGCTGACGGACTGGTGCTTCATCTGTATTTCAATCTTATGAAGTAATGCTTCAATGCGATCCTCTTCAAATCCTTTCCTACAAACACATCAAGAACTCAGATACTGAAAAATCTGTATGTCTCAACAACAAGGCCACAAAGGTGACATTCAAACAGCTGCCATGAAGGACTGCGTGTGATGTGAGCCTGTGTTTGGGAACAAGGACCCAGCCCAGCCCTGCAGACGCCACACGTACTCGATGACATCATCTAGTGTCTGGTCCACGATGTCCCGGACCGTCTGGACGTCCTTCTCTGCGATGCCCTGCAGGCCCACGCTGAAGTAGGCCTCCCGAGTGCAGCCATTGTACCTGGTATGAAAGCAGGTGACACGTCAGAATCTGCACGCCCCTCCATCGCTGGTTGAGAAGAGTCTTCACTGAGATCAGAGCCTCTACAGGACTCAGCCAGGAGGGCAGCTGCTCAGGCACCCTCCGCTCAGATACGATGGCTCACACTCACACCCTTTTAATTTTTCCAAAAACCACCACAATTAAAATTCCAGAGCAAAACAAATCTAGAGAGTTTTACCAAATGCTATGATTTCAAAGGACTTCTAATGGCCTGACTTTTCAAGCAGGCAGCAGCATGCCACTCTTGGAAGAGTTACCTTGTTGGGTTTTTTTGTCAATTGCCAGCTGCAGGGGACATTTACAGCTTGTGCTGGAAGCACGGCTGGGGCCAGAAAAGAGCCCCTCCCTAACCACAAGGTATGGAGCCACCTATACCACTGATCCCCCCCAGCCCCACACCCCACACCCCACGAGTGGCCAGTAACCCCTGCCCTGCAGTGACCAGCCCAAAATGTGTCCAGATACTATCAGGTGTTAGAAGTGCCCCTCACCGTGGAGTAACGATCTGATCTGACAGTGACACGCACCCAACATCAGGAGAGAAGTCGGTGCCAAGTCCGGATTCAATGAGGGCTTTGTAGAAGGGGGCACTGGGGCCACTGATCAGGAGTGAAGACAGAAGGCTCAGCGTGAAGGCTTCAAACGTGTCAGTGATGCTTCATTTATGAAGAGAGGGGAAGAGAGGGAAATGGTTGGCCCATGGAAATGTTTTCAAAACTATTAAAAACACAATAGACACTTTTATTTTCCAAAGCAGCTGAAATTCTACTAGAAATTCTTCCATTTCAACTTCTGTTTTAATAGTTACATGGGCAAAAGAGCATTTCTTGACTTGTAAAACTCTTACACTGTGGGACCTTGGGGGTCCCACACCATGAGCAGACAGTGACAGCGCAGCAGGAGCCCTCCCTGCCCACACGCCTCATGCCAGGCCGCTGGGGTCAGTCTTGAGTGAACAAAGCTTCTCAAGGTCAGAGTTCACAGGGCTCTTTTCACGTGCAGAGGCACTATGACCCCAATACTAAACCCAAACCGTTCCACCGCTATTAAAAGACACCCCACATCTAATAATACCACTGGAGGCCCAAATCCCCCCACCCACGTGCTCCCGGGGGCGCGTCCCCACAGGGTGGTCTGCGTGAGCCTCACACACTCACTCCGGCAGGAGAAAGCTGACGCTGATGGTCGTCTGTCCCGAGGGGCCCTCAGCCAGCGAGTCCGGGGCACACGTGATCTGGAACTCCCTCTGCAAGGGCACAGGTGTGCGTCAACGGGCGCAGATGGGCAAGGGCACCCGACGTGCAGGACATTCCCTGTGCTTCTCGTCAGGGCAACTGTGCTTTTGCACGGACCACCGCTCTTCCGGCCGGAGAACCCTCACACCCAGGGCAGGCCCGCAGCGCTGGAAACCCTAGGAACACACACCCCACCTGCATGTCACATGCTCACAGGCCTGCTGACGCGTGACTCGGACCCAGCTCTCACCGGCTCATCCCAGGGCTTCTGGGCTGGCACTGACGTCCGTGGCTCAATTCTCTGAAATTTACTCAGGGCCTCTTCGTGAATTTGCTTCAGATGCTGCTCCAGTGGAAAGTTACCGTAAGTGAAGAACCTGAAGTTTGAGAGAGCACCTTAGTCTACATCAGGCTTTGTCTGAACCAGAGGGTGTCCAGGATCTAATGGCCAGAACACACCAGTCCCCGTGCTGATGTCAA
Source organism: Cephalophus harveyi (assembly GCA_006410635.1). Taxonomy (NCBI): domain Eukaryota; kingdom Metazoa; phylum Chordata; class Mammalia; order Artiodactyla; family Bovidae; genus Cephalophus; species Cephalophus harveyi. The sequence goes on from SJYT01041639.1 coordinate 292,022, forward strand.
CTTCACACAGGAACACTTGTTCCATTTAATTTAACCACAACACCAAATAGAGAGGCTTCTGTTCTTTTCTCAAGATGTGGTTCAAACAAAGTACAGATTGTACAAAAAGGATTAATTAAAATCTGGTAAAAACTGCTCATTTTGAATTTACTATAAATGTGTTAGAAAAACCAAATAAACTACACATTAAAATATTTAAAACCTAAGCTACAGCACCACAATAATCCATCTAAGACTAACAACAAAATTTAAAATGTCACAAACGTCAAATCTGGGTCAAAAATCTCAGATCACCCATGTTTTTAGGACAACACATTACTTACTGGGGTAAAGAGCATAGTGCAGACATCATTTTAGCAGAACGCAGTCTGAGCTACGATTAAGGGCCTAGGAGCTAGTATCCTACAGATCCCGTCAGCCTCCTCCTCAGAGCTTAGACAGTGCAGAGCCAGCAGTGAGGAGCACCTGGCTGTGCACACTGGCCCCCGCACTCCCGACTGGCTCAGCCCCAGGACCCCTGGACGAACGGCCACGGGTCTGGAGCAGGAAGAGGCCTGCCTTTGGGGCCAGGGCAGAAATCAGAAGTCACCGAAGATGTCAAGGATGAGTGTCAAGGAACTTCCTTAGGCCACCGTGGGGACAATTTGAGCACTAAAAAGTTTTTAAATTTCATTTGGTGATCACATGGTCTTAAATATATACACATATGAAAATATTTCCATGAGGTCATTATGGTCCATGAGGGGGCAACATCCCACCAGAAAGGGTGCTTAAGGGACACAGCAAGGAAAGGCTGCCTGTGGGCCTCGACTGATCAAACATCTCAGGGACAACTGGAAATCAATCTCGGTCAAGGCATAGGTGGTTTTACTCAATCATTTATTCTGTTAAATGTGAAAACGATGTTATCTCACATAAGAGAACATCCTTGTAAACATTTATGTGTATCTGTGTATGTCTGTACATGTATACATGTCTGTGTATATCTATACATGTCTAGTTGCCTGTTTCTACACGTGTCTACGTGTGTCTACATGTGTCTATGTACACACCCAGAGGACAGAGCTATAGGCTGAACACGTGGGGTTCACTGATCTACTCCCTACACTCTCCTGGATGATTAGTTTTCATAATTAAATTTTTAAAATTTTACACTTAAAATAGTTTTGCAAATGACTTTACATGACTGCTTAAACTATCTGTAAACTACTGTTGTTTAGTCACTAAGTCATATCTGACTCTTTGCAACCTCATGGACTGTAGCCCGCCAGGCTCCTCTATCCATGGGATTTCCCAAGAAAGCCTACTGGAGTGGGTTGCCATTTCCTTGTTCAGGGGACCTTCCTGACCCAGGGAACAAACCCACATCTCTCGCACTGCAGGCGGATTCTTTACTACTGAACCACCAGGGAAGTCCTCGCAAACTGTCAGCATTTTATTATTAATCATACCTGAAACAGGCAATTGATCAGAGGTTAAACGACATAGCTACCCCTCTGGGGGCACCTCTCCAGGACTGCGTCAGCCCTGAGAGGAGGACCACAACCCCCTGTTATACCATCAGCCTGAGGCTGAGGTGCAGAGGCAGCAGGTAGGGCCCTCGCCTTGTGAGTCTGAGGGCACATCCACATACAGCAGCTCCCGTCCACTGCCCATGGTCGTGAAGGAAGCCTCCCAAGCCCAACTCGAGAGAAGTAGGACACGGGGGAAGCAACCCGGCACCCGGCTTCCCAGGCAGCGTCACCTGGCGTTGCTGGGGTGGTAGTGCATGGCGTGGAACTGTCTGAGCTGCTCCCAAGTGAGGTCGGGGATGCAGAGGGGGTCCCCTCCAGAGACCACCGAGTACGTGTGGTCAGGAAGCAGACGGTTCTGAAGGTGCTGTGAGAATATCCTCTCGTTATCTGTCTTCAAGTAAAAATACACATGTATGTGAAAATCAGCACACACACTGTTCACGATTCAACAAAGTAGCCACGTCCTGGGAGTCCCCCTGCTGACATCCCCAAGTACCCACCCAGATGCTCCTTTCAGCCATGAAATGCTAATTAAGACGTGTACATTGTTTTTTTAGACAATGGTGCTACTGCACACTTAAACTCCAGAGAATAGTATCGGGAAACAAGAACTCCCTATGACCTGCCTTCCTGCAACATTCACTGCGTGTGGTCGTCTTTACCTAACTTGAGAGACACTGTATCTGTGAACCCCTCCTACACCAGGGCAGGAAAGAGCAGAAAACCAAGGTCTCAGGATTGTCAGGAACACGGTTTTCATCTGGCAGAGCCCCAAAGACCAGAGGTTACTGTGGTCCCCACACCCTCGCTGAGAATTACAGTCTAGCTCATCGCCCAGCGGTGCCAGCTCACTGCACTGTCCGCGCTGACACAGGTTCTCACAGCAGGGATGTTAAGTGACATAACAAGATGCCAGCCATATGCAAAGACTGTACGCCAACATTTTATACAGTAGGATAATCTAACACAGCATGAGAGAGGGAAACACTCACAAATGCTCCCTTCATTTCATTGAAGACGACGCCTTTAAAGACCAAAGGCGTCTGGGGGTCATTGGGGTCCTCGTGTTCCAGTCGCCATCCTTCCTGCCTGAAGAGTGACAGATGATTACATGGTGACAGTGACCCTATCGCTGAACTAAAGCTCAGTGAACCAATCGCTACATACCAGAAGTCCAGTTCCCGCAAGCACGGAAAAAAGGCTGCGTCCAAATACACCGACAGGAGGTTCTGGAAGTCCTTGGGGTTTTGTGTGGAAAATGGGTACAGGGTGTAATCACTAGCTAGACACAAAGAAGAGCAGGGTTTTAAACACAGCGGTTCCCCTAGGTTCATGCCAGCACTGTCTGTTTCAGCCTCACAGCAGGTCCATGCTGTTGGGGCACAGAGGCAGCAGCCCCCGCTGGAGGGCAGAGGGTGGGATTGCCCACAGGGTGCCTGCCACCAGCCCATATCCCCTACTTCCTGCAGCCACAACCCAGACACCAGACCTACTAACCAACCTCTTACAGCATTATTCCCCCAAAACAACAGCCGTCACCTTTTCCAGAAAAAATTCAGATGCATTTTCCCTAAAATCTCAGGTTTTATAATTAACCCCAGTGTGGTTTTCCTAAGGGATTATGCATCAAACGGCCTCCAGACAGAAATTGGGAACTTGACCCCAGCCTCCAGGCTGCCACCCCCACATCTGAGAACAGGCAGCCCTGGCTGGGCCAGCGTCTCACCCGTGAAGGCATTCATGAACGTGGACAGCGACCGGTTCAGCATCTTGAAGAAGGGGTCTCGGCAGGGGTATCTCCGAGAGCCGCACAGGATCGTGTGTTCCAGGATGTGGGGGGCGCCGCTGCTGTCAGTGGGGGTGGTGCGGAACTGCACACTGGGGACATAGCCGCACGTCAGAGCCCCTCGGGGTGCGGGCCAGCTGCGTCCCCGCCTGACCTACGGGAGCCGGGGCGAGGGGGAGACTCCCCTCCCCTCCATTCCTGCTGAACCGCTGCAGGCGCAGCAGATGCCCCTGCAGGGCATCCAGACCATGAGCCCAGGACGCACACACACCTGAACAAGTTGTTTCCATCCTCGCGGGCCAGGTGCAAGTACTGTGCTCCCGTGCCGTCATGGCTGAGCTTCACAGCTGTCAGCGACAGCTCGGGGACAGGTGTCACCTGAAACAATGAGGAAATGGGGGAGCTCGACTTGGCTGGAAAGGCGTGCAGCACGGGGATGGTGCGTCTGTGGGACCCGGCAGACCTGGTGGGCACCTCCGAGTCCAGAGTCCACGGACCAGGAAGGCAAGACCTGGGGCTGAGGACAGCACCACCGTCCCTCCTGAGCTCCCACTGCCTGCTACCATCTCCCGAGTGTGCCACAGGTGACCCTGGGAGGGATGCATCCCACCCCACTTACAGACGAAAACTGATCCTGGGGCTGATGGGACAGTATGCCAAGATCACAGAGACCAGAGTCAGACCCCTTGTGTCGCACCAGGCTGCCCTGGAAGAGTAGACTCACCTGGAACGTACACCAGTGAAGAGGAGCCCCGCTCAATACAAACAGAGAAAGCCCATGCAAAGCAGACTCAGGACAGTCAAATAAATGAAAAGAACTATTCTATTATTTAAGAACAGCAAACTCTTCTTCACCCCCCTGGGGGAGGTCTTGTCTGTGAGCGCTGAGTAACTTCCACTGTCCTTGGTACTGAAGCAACAGCGTCAAGGCCCCACCCGTAACCTCAGCACCTTGTCGCCAGGACCACTACCGGGTGTGACAGGAACCTGTCTTTACTGATGCAACTTCCTGGCAGAGCAGAGGTCAAAGTTCTGCTGTCCTGAGCCTGCTCTGGGGGCCCTGCTACAAAAACTATGTGCTTCAAGTGGCCTACTGATGCCCACATAAGTTACAGCAATGAAACTGTTTACACCTCGGAGTTCACAACTGTACTTCTGTCAGATGTGATCAGTGTATTAGGTTGGTGCAAAAATAATCGTGGTTTTGCAATGTCGAACTTCGCCACTTGTTATTAGAACACATTCTTAAATGCAGTTATGTCATACATCATTTTAATGGGCATTTCTTGCTTCATGTTTTTTGCTAATGACTTATTACTTACTGTGTATTTCATATTTACACTATGGAAATGATGTTAGACAAAAAGCAAATCTGAGCAATTTCCTTTCGAGTTCAAAACAGGCGTAAAGCAGCCGAGACAACTCACAACATCAACAACGCATTTGGCCCAGGAACCGCTAGTGAATGTACACAGTGCAGTGGAGGCTGAAGAAGTTTTGCAAAGGAGATGAGAGCCTTGAAGATGAGGAGCATAGTGGCCGGTCACTGGAAGCTGGCAATGACCAACTGAGAGCAATCATCAAAGCTGATCCTTTTACAACTACACAAGAAGTTGCCAAAGAACTCAACTTTGACCATTCTATAGTCATTAAGCATTTGAAGCAAATCGGAAAGGTGAAAAGCCTTGCAAAGTGGGTGCCTCATGAGCTGACTGCAAATAAAAGAAAAATCCTTGTTTTGAAGTGTCATCTTCTCTTGGTCCACACAACAACGACGAATCATTTCTCAATCAGATTGCAACATGTGACGGAAAGTGGATTTTATATGACAACCAGCTCTGTGGCTGGACGGAGAAGAAACTCCAAAGCACTTCCCAAAGCCAAACTTGCACCAAAAAAGGTCATGGGCGTTGTTTGGTGGTCTGCTGTCCAGAGCCAGCATGAGGAATCCCGTCCATGGCAAAGGTCATGAGGAAGGAAGTCTGACAAAACGCAAAGGTGGGGATCAGGCTTCAGGGGTTCCCCCTGGAATTTCCTGAGCATCTAACCCCAAAATCAGAGTCTACCTGCTTTACTATATTATGCTTTTCACTACTCTTTTGACATTAACAGGGGGCTGTCCCTCCACCACCTTTTTTTTAGGAAAAGGTTAATTTAGAGCTTTTAGATAATAAGTCTCCTGGGCATAATGAGTGTTTCAATCCAAAAACCCCTCTGACGGCTCTCTAACTTGCCTTACCCAGACTTTTATAACTACGCATGTGATTGTTTACACCCTCCCAACTGTGAGAGGCACGAGAAGCCTAAAACATAGAGCCTTTCAAAGAGTTAAAAGTTATTAGAGCAGTGCTGGTGTAGGATTTCATTATTGGGCCAATGCTTGTTGCTAAGTTCCCATATCTCTTATCCACTGTGCACCTGGGAGCACATTCATTAACATAGTTAGAACATAAGAATAAACAAGTGTAGCCTTGAAACTGACCACATCAGACTTTTGAGCTAATTGGTTCTCTCTTTGTTGTAACTTACTGCACCTTTGCTTCCTGAAAATGTAACTTTGTTTGATACTTTCTGAGGCTGACATAATTAAAAATATGAAGAAAAACCACTTCAAGGGAAAATAAGTTTTCTGGTTGAGCAGCCTTTATCAAAAGAGGGTCTTAAAATGTTTCACTGGCCTCCAATGCCAAAAGATAATGTACACAACATCATTTGTGGGAAAGGTATAAAAGTCCTTTTAAAAAATAAAATTACTGGGGCCTCGTTCACTGAAGCAGCTTGGTCTCCCCATGTCTTTTTTATTTTCTGGCTGAATTCCTATCTGGGGCGTGGAGGCTCGCCATGTCTACTTACTTGCCCTGGCTTCTAAGACCCACGCGAAAGGGAGCCCAAGGCGGGGCACCCTCCACTATTCAAACGGGCGCCGGTGGTCTAACGTAGATGGTGCAAACCTCGTCTCGAGGTTTTATTAGCTCTCCGTGTAAACCAAGTTATTCAATCTCTTTTTTCCACTATTTTTCTTACTACACTATTTTTTCCTAATCTAATCTTGTATTTCTAATTAAATAAATCTCTCCTCGCCGACTCCGTCCACCCTTCGAATTCCCTGGATCCACCGGGGCTGAACCCCGACAGTCTGCTGCGTGTATGACCCACTACAGCTTTCTGAATCCCAGCAAAACCATCACATCTGAGAAGCAAGCTCAGGAAACCAATGAGATGCACTGAAAACTGCAAGCCTGCAACAGGCAGTGGTTAACAGAAAGCCCACTTCTTCTCCATGACAATGCCTGACCACACGCTGCACAATCAATGCTTCAAAAGTTGAACGCACTGGGCTACCAAGTTTTGCCTCATCTGTCATACTCACCTGACCTCTCGCCAATGGATAACCACTTCTTCAAGCATCTCGACAAATCTTTCGCAAGGAAAATGCTTCCACAACTAACAGGATGCAGAAAATGCTTCCCAAGAGTTCACTAAATCCTGAAGCATGGATTTTTATGCAACAGGAATAAACAAACTTATGTTTTGTTGGCAAAAATGTGTTTATTGTAATGGTATTTGAGCCTACTTATAATGATTTAAATTTCATGGTCCAAAACCACAATTATGTTTGCACCAACCTAATATTTAAAACCAGTCTGCCTCTGGACTTCCGTAGTGGTCCTGTGGTTTAGAACCCGCCTGCCAAGAAAGGGGACATGGGTTTGATTCCTGGATCAGGAAGATTCCACGGGGCAACTAAGGGAATGTGACACAACTACCGAAGCCTGTGCTCTAAAGCCTGGAAGCCACAACGACGGAGTCCAAGTGCTGCAGCTACTGAAGCCTTCGTGCCCTGAGCCCGTCCTCTGCAACAAGAGAAGCCACTGAAACAAGAAGCCTGCACATTTCAACTAGAGCAACCCATGCTCGCCACAACTAGAGAAAGCCCGTGCATGTGTGCTAAGTCACTTCAGTCATGTCCGACTCTTTGCAACTCCATGAACTGCAGCCTGCCAGGCTCCCTGTCCATGGGATTCTCCAGGCAAGAATGCTGGAGTGGTTGCCATGCCCTCCTCCAGGGGATCTTACCGACCCAGGGATCGAACTGGCGCCTCTTAAGTCTAACCTACGTTGGCAGACAGGTTCTTTATCACTAGCACAACCTGAGAAAGCCACACAGCAACAAAAATCCAGTGCAGCCAAAAATAAATTAAAAGTAAAAATAAAATAAAATAAAACCAGTTTACCTCACAAACAGCTCTCACAGTAATTGTTTCTCAAAAAAGACCATGGTTTATTATAAACTGAGTTTCCACAAAACTTGAAATGTACAGGAAAAGAATCATGCCTCTGAAAAAGGTATTATTAACCAGAACTATACAGAAATCCCAAGTCTCTTGAGACTTCTTTAGGGGCCCCACAACCATGAACCCCTTTAAGTGGTTCAGAGACCCTGCTCTGAATACCCCCTGCCTCTGTTCCTGGAGACAGATGGTGGCTCTCCTTTACCTCTCCACAAATCCATCCCCACCCTGCTTGTGCCCAGCAGACCCTCCTGCGTCTTCTTGTTGCACACCTGAGTCCTTCTGACTGTGAGCTGCCTGCCTCTGTTTTTATTAGTGTAAAGTACAGTGTGAAACCAACATCCAGTCGACTATGTCATGTACATCATTGTCAATTATAGCATTAAAATAAAAAAAAGTTTAAGCCAAACAAAACAAGATATTTTAACATAAACTAAGTACCTATAAGCCTACACAATCTCTCTTCTATAATCCTGAAACCTAAATGGCTCAAAACCAGAAAGATTTTGCCCAACTTTGGAGCAAACTTGCTTGATGGTAGGAACTTCACCTGAGTAGATATGGGGCCTTCAGTCTTCAACACAGGTCATCAGCAATGCAGAAACAAAAGTGAGGCCTCAGGCACTCAGGGAAGGGGTTAGGGGGTCTGCTTTCATCTGAGAGTCAGGAAACCCTTTCACGTGCAAACTCTGCTCCTTTGAGCATCTGCTGTGAAACTGAAGGAAGCCGGGGCTGGGGACACAGATGAACAACCCAACCCCCACATCTCTGCTCTGAGCTGACACTGGAGGCGCCCCCAGGCCCACCTGGCTGACGGTGAAGCCGTGGATCCTCTCTCCAATGCGGTACTGCAGCGCTCGCTCACAGGCCTTGGTGCTCCCCCACCTCCAGGCTCCGAGGTGGGCACTGCTACATTTAAGGAAAGGAGTCAGATGACCTGCTGGAAGACTGGCTAACATAATTCAGCAACATAACAAAAAACACTGCCGTGTGACAAAGAATTCTAAGAAAAATGAAAACCTGCATATGTTAAACACATTTCAGAAAATCAATTTCCATTAAAGTCCTTTCAATTGTATCTCAACTCACCTAAGCCTCGTAATATCAAACACTTAATGTTGAAAATCTTTTATTTCTACATGTCCGTAAGTAACTGTAATACAATCATGTCACCAATTTCCCTTGATTCTGGGGAAAAAATACAATTCTCATGTCAAGATCATGGTATCCCAATGAACTCAGACTACAATAAAGTTTCATCCCACACCTGCCCAATTAGTGAGAATTAACAATCTAGTGTTGTCAGGGGCTCACATGGCCACTGGGTGTGCACACTGAAGGAGACTTCAGAACAGCCCTGTCCTTATTAGATGAGCAGTTCACTCCCCTCAACGTATGTGCCCGTGACCTGTACTCACTCCCTGGTGCACAAACACACAACAACATGCACACCATTCCCAAGGGCCCCAAACCCAGCAGCCCAAATGTCCAGTAACAGAGAACAGATAAACTGAACTATTCAGTTGACAAACTTAGCCCTAAGAATGAATGGACGACAACTACATGTATCAAAGATGTGGGCATGTGATGCTGAAGCAAAGAAAAAAAGGTGCCATCTAACCAGGTAACACCGTAATGTAAGACTACAGGGATGGTAAAAATACAGAGGAAAGCAAGGTTACTTCTGTAAACCAGAAGAGCAATTTCATTTAGGAGAGAGGGAGATTTATGGGTAAAGGGTAAGCTTAACCTGGGTAACAGGGACACAATTTATAGTATTTTCTACATTAACGTTAAATCTCACAAAAATATTCTTTATAGAAAGTATGGGCTGAAAACACTGACTCATTCAACATTATGCAATAGTATGGGTCTATTCTATAAACAACCAACATTTCCATTCTGGATTTAGCCAATTCTAGAATTATGGGATAGACGATTTTAACTCAAATACCCAATAAAGACAGCCCAACGACAGACACCCCCGTTTCCTCCCCTGGCCTAACAGCAGGTAAACTCCACCATAAAATAATTCTCTGAATCAACATGAAACTAAAAAATTTATGTTTCTTTAGAAAGTAAAAAGTTACATTTTACAAAGTCAAAAGGAATGATGCTGATTCAGTTTGAAACTAAATGCATTCTTTTCCCATAAATCCACTCATTAAACATGAAGTTGGAGGCTCAGACAGGTAAGAATTCACCTGCCAAAGCCGAAGACCCGGGTTCGATCCCTGGGTCGGGAAGATCTCCTGGAGGAGGGCATGGCAACCTACCCCAGTGTTCTCGCCTGGAGAATCCCGTGGACAGAGGAACCCGGCGGGCTGCGGTTCAGGGGCCGCAAAAAGTCAGACAGGCCCGAACGATCAGCCCTCCACCTCGGAGGCCCCACTCTCCAGGCCGCAGAGGCGCTCAAGCCCCCCGCCCACAACCTCGGGGAAAAGAGCAAACACCCAGCGAGAGCCCTGCCTGCCGACCCCTCGTGTCGCTCTTGTCAGCTCACTTCAAGGGGTCTCCGCCTCGGAGTCCCGACTCCCGGTCCGCGCTGGGTCTTGGCCGGCTTCACCCCGCCTTCGCTGGCGGCAGCTCCCCAGCCTCGGTAACCGGACAGGGGCGCCCTCCCTCCCTCCGGGATGAAGGCCACCGCGGGGCCCGCTCTGCCGTCCTCGCACCGCGGCCTGCGAGGGCGCCCCGTCTAGGGGACGGCCTCTCGCAGCCAGAGCCCCGCGCGAGAGGTCCCGGGTGGGGGAGCCACGCCGCCTTGTCCCCTCCCCACATCACCGTTCCCTCGCTCCCTGCCCCCAGCCCCGCCCCCTCACCTGCCGCTCAGCCACCGGAGCGCACCCTGCGCCTTCCAGCCGCCGCGCCACATGCCGCCAGACTAGCTCGCCGCCGGCGTGACCCCGTGCAACCCGACGCACGCCGCGGGGCGGGACCAGCCAGCCGCCTCCCAATTGGCCAGCGCGCGGAGCTACCGTCTCTCCGATAGGCTGGCGTGAAGGGGGTGGGGCCTGTGCACGGGTAGGGGCGGGGCCTGGGTGGGGAGAGGAAGGGCTGCGCGCGAGAGGGGCGGGCTTACCCCGAGCCTGGCGATTTGCCTGGTTCTCCGGCCACAAGTAAGCCCGGTCTCTGGAACAGACGTTTGGGCGCCGGCACTCTGCCAGCTCAGGCGTCCATCAGCAGCTCTAGGGCAGTGGACCGAGTAGGGCTTCACCTGTCGGGTGCCTTAGCCCCGGGGCGTGTGGCTTCGTGGATGGGGTCCGAGGCTGGCATTGCCTGCTTTCCAGGGCCAGGATTCCATGATGTCACGCTTTTAGGAATGATCCCAACAAGAATGTCCCCAGCCAGAATGAAGGCATGTATATGTATGGCTGAGTCCCTCTGCTGTTCACTGAAACCTATCACAACATTGTTAATTGGTACCAATATATAATTGTTTTTCAGTCGCTCAGTCGTGTCCAGTTGTTTGCAACGCCATGGACTGCATCATGCCAGGCTTCCCTGTCCTTCACCATCTTCCAGAGCTTGCTCAAATTCACGTCCATTGAGTTGGTGATGCCATCAAACCATCTCATCCCCTGTCATTCCCTTCTCCTCTTGCCCTCAATCTTTCCCAGCATCAGGGTCTTTTCCAGTGAGTTGGCTCTTTGCATCAGGAGGCTGAACTATTGAAGCTTCAGCACCAGTCCTTCTAATGAATATTCAGGACCGATTTCCTTTAGGATTGACTGGTTGGATCTCCTTGTAGTCCATGGGACTCTCAAGAGTCTTCTCCAACACCACAGTTCAAAAGAATCAATTATTCAGCACTCAACTTTCTTTATGATCCAGCTCTCATATCCATACATAACTACTGGAAAGACCATAGCTTTAACTATATAGACCTTTTCAGCAAAGTACTGTCTCTGCTTTTTAACATGCTATCCGGGTGTGTCATGCTATCCAGTATAAAATAAAAACGTTTTTTAAAAAAACTACAAAAAAAAAAAAATGTCCCAGCAAACTTCAGGACAGCTCCCCACCTGCATTTGTGCCTGGAGAGACTACACAGGTGGCCTTCTGGAACCTCAGGGACTGGCCCCAAGAGGGCGAAGCATGAGTGGGTGGGCCAGGTAGGTGGCTGCAGGCTGGTGGGAACACTGGGGGCTGGGGTTGGGGGCACTTGGAAGAAGGCAGACCCAAGTCTGGCCTCGGTTTCTCAAAGCTTTGGCTTCCTCCCTTGTCTCAACTTCCTCTTTCCTCCCAACCCCATCCCCTGCCCACCCACTACTTCAAAGGGACTCAAATCCCATGGCCCCTTTTTCCAGGCTCTAAAGAAAGAAGGCAAAGTAGACAGGTGCAGCTGGTCTGAACACATGACACTTTTCCAGCATCCTAAAAGATAGTCAGCAAAGTCTACAGAAACCTCTCCACAGCACAGAGGATTCTGCAGTTAACCACAGCACCTCTTTGTTCAGAGGGGACACCCGAGGGTCCAGGACAAGCAAGGGTGATGGTGCGACGCTGCAACATGAATACTTTCTGTGCAAATACCTTTCCTCTGATGAGAATCTGGCTGATGAATGTCACTGAGTCACCACAACTTCTCTGTGATCTTGGGGGACACAGCTGGGCATTGTTAACCCTGTAGTGATTGTGCAGGAAACTGTGGCACTGAAAGTTCTAGTATTTTGATCTCTGAAGAATAAATGCTACATTAACCCAGTAATTGCCACTTAGTAGAATGTTCCCACAGGATAAACCTCACTGATAGCCGACCTACACATACACACTCAGTCAGTTCAGTTCAGTCGCTCAGTCGGGTCCGACTCTTTGCGACCCCATGAATCGCAACACGCCAGGCCTCCCTGTCCTGCACCAACTCCTGGAGTTCACCCAAACTCAGGTGCATCGAGTCGGTGATGCCATCCAGCCATCTCATCCTCTGTCGTCCCCTTCTCCTCCTGCCCCCAATCCCTCCCAGCATCAGGGTTCTTTTCCAATGAGTCAACTCTTCGCATGAGGTGGCCAAAGTATTGGAGTTTCAGCCTCAGCATCAGTCCTTCCAATGAACACCCAGGACTGATCTCCTTTAGGATGGATTGGTTGGATCTCCTTGCAGTCCAACGGACTTGCAAGTCTTCTCCAGCACCACAGTTCAAAAGCGTCAATTCTTTGGTGCTCAGCTTTCTTCACAGTCCAACTCTCACATCCATACATGACCACAGGAAAAACCATAGCCTTGACTAGATGGACCTTTGTTGGCAAAGTAATATCTCTGCTTTTGAATATGCTATCTAGGTTGGACATAACTTTTCTTCCAAGGAGTAAGCGTCTTCTAATTTCATGGCTGCAGTCACCATCTGCTGTGATTCTGGAGCCCCCCCAAATAAAGTCTGACACTGTTTCCACTGTTTCCCCATCTATCTGCCATGAAATGATGGGACCAGATGCCGTGATCTTAGTTTTTTGAATGTTGAGCTTTAAGCAACTTTTTCACTCTCCTCTTTCACTTTCATCAAGAGGCTTTTTAGTTCCTTTTCACTTTCAGCCATAAAGGTGGTATCATCTGCCTATCTGAGGTTATTAATATTTCTCCCGGCAATCTTGATTCCAACTTGTGCTTCTTCTAGCCCAGCGTTGTCAGGATGTACTCTGCATATAAGCTAAATAAGCAGGGTGACAATATACAGCCTTGACATACTCCTTTTCCTATTTGGAGGAAGTCTGTTGTTCTATGTCCAGTTCTAACTGTTGCTTCCTGATCTGCATATGGGTTTCTTAAGAGGCAGGTCAGGTGGTCTGGTATTTCCATCTCTTTCAGAACTTTCCACTAAGAATTTATAAATGATTACTTTGAGACGTAAAGTATGTAATCTCAATTTACATTAACACAAATCACTGCCATGTAGAAAAGAAAGATCAAAAATTGTCTATGCAATATCCTTTGTTACAATGAAACATTGTGTTAGATTAGCAAGTGAGCATTCTCTGGAAAGTGTGACTGGGACTTAGAAAGACAATCAAGTTAACACCGGAGTGTCAGGTGTAGAATTACGTCTCCCTAAAAAGATATGCTGATGTCCTAAAGAAACCTCAGAATGTGACCTCATGCAGAAAAACTGTGCAGAAGTAATCAAGTTAAAATGATAATCCAGTATGACTGGTGTCCTTATCATGGGGGGACAGTTGGCCACACTGAGACAGACACAGGATATCACATGAAACTGAAGGCAAAGATGGGGGTGGTGGATGAAGATGAAGGCAAAGATGCAGGTGATGATGAAGATGAAGACTGAGATTGGGGTGGTGATGAAGAAGAGGAAGGCAGTGATGCTTCTACAAGCCAAGGTGCCCAAGGATTTTGACAACACCAGAAGGCGGGGGAAGAGCTAATAGAACAGACTGGCCCTCACAACCTCAGGATGAACCAATCTGCTGATACTGTGAGCCCTGAATTGTGGCCTCTGGGACTACGAAACAATAAGTTTTTATTGTGCTAACCCACCCAGTTTGTGGTACTTTGTGACAAAATCCTAGCAAATGAGTACCAAGATGTCAAGGTTATTTTACCTCCAGAAGAAAAACAGGCAGTGGTTTAACTGACTATGTTGTTTTCCAGGATTGCATGTCATTGACAAAATGCATGCTTTTGCAAATCCTTTATTTCTGAATCCATCATAAACAGCAGTCAAGTGAGACTGCAGGAAATGCAAAGTGCCTCTGAAGTTGGCATGATTGAAAGGGATAAAATGTCAACAGAACCCAGTGCTGATAACACGCAACCAGGGGAAGAGCCTCAGAGTGAAACCTGGACTGCAATCCTAGCACTCTTGCACTTTTTCACTCAATAAATGTATATTCCATGTCACCTGTTTGCCAATCACTGAACGTTTCATCCAAAGAGTCTGTGTAAAGCATTTCATCTTTTGTTGGGTTTATAAAAGTGGGCCTATCTGTAAAGAGAAAGAGGCCCTGATTTCCTCCCACCTGACTTTCAACCCTAAGGTTCCATAGTTTTATCATTCTGGGTCTTAATTTTGACATTGGTCACACACCGACTTCAGCTGTGTTTTATTTTGTCTGTTTAAAATGACCCATTCAGAAATTCAGGTTAATCTGGCAGATTTTATTTCATTTCTGCTTCCAGGTACAATCCCTAACATTCATCCTGATGCATATCACCTTGTCATTGAGCTTGGTTTAACTATGGATGTCTTAAGTAGTTGTTTTAGAAAACCTAAGATGTTGTTGAGATTCTTCTTGGTTAATGTCTTTAAGAATAATAATACTTATAAAAACTTTACAAATATAGATATAACTATGAAAAAGGACTAGGATTAATGATTTAGAAAAGGTATATTAAAATAACAATGGGACATTATCAAATGTAACAATTTGATAAAACTCAAGGCTAGTGAGGTCTGTGAATTTAAAGGGATCAAGTATTTTTATGCTCTGGGGGCTATGTGGTATTATATATATTTTTAACCTTTTGAAAAGCACTTTGGCATCATTTATACAAATGTTAAATGCACATTACTTTGCCCACAAATATCTATATAGTCAAAGCTATGGTTTTTCCAGTAGTCATCTATGGATGTGAGAATTGGACCATAAAGAAGGCTGAGCGCCAAAGAATTGCTTCGAACTGTCATGATGGAGAAGACTCTTAAGAGTCCCTTTGACAGCAAGGAGCTCAAACCAGTCAATCCTACAGGAAATCAACCCTGGATATTCATTGGAAGGACTAACGCTGAAGCTCCAATACTCTGGCCACCTGATGCGAAGAGCTGACTCACTGGAAAAAGACCCTGATGCTAGGAAAGATTGAGGGCAGGAGAAGGGGGCAACAGAGGGCAGAAGACAACTCTTTCACCAGAAATTTCCCCTTGTGAAAATTAACCTATAGCTATATTCTCTCAAGGGCACAATGACATATAAAGACAGATATTCCCTGCAGGGCTTTTTGACTACAACAAATAATAAACAACATACAAGTCTACCAAGAGGAGTTTTCTTAAATAAATTATAACACATTTATATAATTAGACATTAGTTGTTGTTCAGTAGCTAAGTTGGGTCTGACTCTTTGTGACCCTGTAGGCTGCAGCTCGCTAGGCTCCTCTGTCCTTCACTGTCTCCCTCAGTTTGCTCAAATTCATGTCCACTGAGTTAGTGATGCTATCTATCTCATTCTCTACTGCCCCCTTCTCTTTTTGATAGTTAAAAATAGTGATAGACATTATCTTTCACGTATCTATATAAATATCTATATCTGTCTGTCTACCTACCTACCTATCACCGATTGGTAAGAAAAAAATTCAGGGGATGCTCTGGTAGTCCAGATAGGACCCTGGGCTCCATAGGAAGGAGCACAGGTTTGATCCCTGGTCGGGGAACTGGTGCAGCATGGCCCCCTCTCGCCCCAAAAAAGGAGTATTGAAGTTCTCACTTGAGTAGGAAAAATATATTGCATTTGAGTGGAATGAGTCAAAAAGGAGATTTTAGTTGTGAATCAAATATAACACTTTCATGAAAGGCATTTGATAAAGACCTAATTAAAGGGCAAGATGTTCTATTTCCATAGATAGGGACTCAGTGGGATAAGAACGCCATTTCTCTGCAAAAATGCAGTGGGAATCTGGTAAAGATCCCGACATGTGAGGAGCACACAGCGATCCGAAGACACAGGTGAGGAGAAAAGACAAGAGGAGGCAAAGCAATTCTGAAGGACAGTTTGGGAAACTTACTTTAGCAGGAATTTTTTAAAAAGTTTTTTATTAAGGACTTTTAGACTTAAGTCAACAAAGCTATAGCAAATAAGACAGTGTGCATTAAGCACATAGGGAGAGAAAGCAAACAGGCTGAAGGAATCTATAAAAAAGCCAGGAATAGACACCTAGAAGTAGGTCACTGGAGAGCAAATTCAAAAAAATCTCGTAATTTATATGGGGGGAAAAAATTGAATTGCTATTTCAACTCTGCACCTACCCCCAATGCCATAGTGATATTATACTTCTTCTAAGGGTTTAAAAGTTTTACTTTTCTCACTTATGCTTGTCTCTGCTTCCTGTAATAGAAAAATCCTGAAGATTAAAATGCCCTCAGAATAGGTCACTCACAGGGTGCAATTTTCAGAAGAAGTCAAGGCAGAGAAAGGACCTCCTCTACACATCACCCCCAGCGTTCACTCACTGATGCCTGAACTACTCCAGTGGGAGACAGAATTACACTTCCAAGTCAAGAAAAGGCTTAAAATGCAAACACTCATCTCCTCAAAATTTTTCTGTGAAAGTGAATGACTTGGAGAAACCAGCCCCACCGACAGCCTGATCTTGAACTCCCAGCCTCCAGGACTGGGAAACAACAAATGTCTGTTGTTTAAGGCCTCAGGTTAGATGTGTGTGCTCATTTGGCCCTAACAAACCAGCACAGAAGGCCACTGCTCAAGAGGGAAGAAACAGACTGACCTCAGAAACCCAGTGTATCGTGTCCAGAAACAGACCCAGAACATACGGAATTTCATGTGCAATAAAAAGCATTTTAAATCATTGAGGAAAAGATTATTTAAGAAATGATGTTGAGATTAAATTAGCTTAATACTGACACATTCTTTATACCAGAAGAGAGTCCAGATGGATCAATGAGTATAATGTAAAATGACCTCATAAAAACATAAAAGATAAGCAAATACAAAACATAACTTAGGAAATATTTATAAGTATGGTATAAAACGGGAACAAGATTTAATGGTATAAAATGGGAACAAGCTAATGGAAACAAGATTTAAGGGGTCTTAGTCGGACACGACTGAGCGACTTCACTTTCACTTTTCACTTTCATGCATTGGAGAAGGAAATGGCAACCCACTCCAGTGTTCTTGCCTGGAGAATCCCAGGGACGGGGGAGCCTGGTGGGCTGCCGTCAATGGGGTCGCACAGAGTCGGACACGACTGAAGCATCTTAGCAGCAACAGCAGCAAGTGTGCTAATGGGCTCCCCAGGTGGCTCAGTGGGTAAAGAACCCACCTGCAATGTAGGAAATACTGGAGATATGGGTTCGACTCCTGGGTTGGGAGGATCCCCTGGAGGAGGGCACGGCAACCCACTCCAGTATTCTTGCCTGGAGAATCCCATGAACAGAAGAGCCTGGCAGGCTACAGTCCATAGGTCGCAAAGAGTCAGACACAACTGAAGCGACTGAGCACAGCACGTACGTAGTACGGAAACCCAGAATCCATAAAGGGAAAACCTGGCACATTTGTCAGTATAAAATTTTAAAGTATATGTGTAAACAAAAGTATCAATATAAAGTCAAAACACCAACAAACCATAAAATTTTTTTGCAAATATCATGACAGAAAGAGCCCTTAGTATATAAATAAGTCTCATAAATCTTGTAGGAAAATACCAATAATCAAAAACTTCGGGGGACTTCCTGGTGATCCAGCCGTTATGCGTCTGCCTGGCAATGCAGGGGACACAGGTTCAGTCTCCTCGTGGCACGGGGGCAACTAGAGCCTGTGCTCTGCAGTAGGACAAGCCACCGCAATGAGAGGCCCGGGAGCCGCATCTAGAGAGTAGCCCCCACTTGCCGCAGCTGGAGAAAGCCAACGCACAGCAATGAAGACCCAGTGCAGCCAAAAATAAATAACTAAAAATTCTTTAAAATTGGGGAAGTTGGCTCAAAAATAGAATTACAAATGACCAACAAAAAAGAAAGACCCTTAAACTGGCAACTAAGAAAGTCAAAATTGAAGTGTGAAACCATTTTTAGCCAATCCAGTTGGCGAAGACGTAGTGTCTGAGAATGGTTGGGTGTCTCTGGGAACTCCTCCCACGTAAATTGTGGGAGTATTAACCTCTGAGGACACTTTAGAGCAGCACTCAGCAATTGATCAAATGATAAAATAATTCACATTCCTGAGAGTGGGCGTTTTACCTCGCATGGCTTACCTTGTGCATATATTCACGAATGAATGAAGTAGAATTTCCATCGCGTTGCAGAGGATTATCCTTTACGTGGAAAAAAACTGCTGTACTGAATAAAACTTTGTAGTTAGAAATGTCTGGGGCTTCCCTGGTGGTCCAGTGGTTAAGAACCTGCCTGGCAACGCAGGGGACATGGGTTTGATCCCCAGTCTGGGAAGATCCCACACGTCACAGGGCCACCAAGCACAGGGGCCACAGCTAGTGAGTCCATGATCTGGAGCCCATGAGCTGCAACTACTGAGTCCACGTCCTGCCTCACAGGGAGTCTGCGAGGTAGCGATGTGGAGGAGTGAACCTGGTCCAGTGAGAGCCATGTTTTCTGGGGTCCCTCGGCCCCTAGCAGTGATTGTCATCTACAGGAAAGATAAAATGATTTCCTCTCCAACAGAGCTGTCTTCCCAAAGCCTTCAATTTGATTTTCAGTAACAGCCACTAGGTGGTGCCTTTTCCTTAAATTTCACCATTTCCATGGCAAGGATTCTGCTTTTGCATAAATACGTCCTTTACACGGTTTATTTATTTTCATTGAAATTGCTTTCATGACAGTTATTCACACCTACGACCACTTCAGCCTGCTTGGCTGGCACTGTAAAAAGGACAAGTGAGACAAAGCCATGGTCGGTGTAAATAAATCAAAAGTAACAGGGAGTTTAGAACCGCTGAGATTTCTTTTTTTTTTTCAAGTTTTTTATTGCTTTGTTCTTTCATCATTTCTCCAAGCAAATCTGTCAACACAGGGACTTCCCTGGTTGTCCAGGGGCTAAGATTCCATGCACCCAATGCAGGGGAACTAGATCCCACATGTTGCAACTAGAAGTTCAAATGTCACAACTAAGACCCAGCACAGCCTAAATAGATCAATATTAAAAAATAAAAAGCAAGGCCCAATTATAAAAAAAACCCTGTAAATATAAAAAAGGACTTTTTTGGAGAAGGCAATGAATATAAAATCTATCATTTGAATGACTGTATTGTAACATATAACTTAAGACATATTTCCCAACATTATTTATGTTTTTGTTGCATCTCGGTTCTATGACAATTCTTGTTTCATAACATTAATTTCCTCCTCTTGTGTCCAACAGTGAGTCAGAAGCTGCTTATTCCCTAGATCTGTCCTCCTTTCTTGGTCCATCACTATGAAAGTATAAAGTGGGTCTCCATCACTATTCTTTTGGGGAATCTATCCTAAGAAAAAATCCAAAATTAAAAAAATTAAGACTCCTCAAGAAAAAATGGGGAGAGGATTCAAAGCCATAAGATAAATGAAGGAGAAATTACAACTGACATAGCAGAAATACAAAGGATCATAAGAAACTACTACAGGAGACTATTAATACTATGCCAATAAAATGAATAACCTGGAAGAAAAGGAAAAATTCTTAGAAAGGTACAACCTTTCAAGCCTGAACCTGGAAGAAATAGAAAATATGAAGAAACCAATCACAAGTAATGAAACTGAAAGAGTGATTAAAAATCTTCCAACAGCAGAAATCTCAGACCAGATGGCTTCACAGGTGAATTTTATCAAACATTTAGAGAAGAGCTAATGCCCATCTTTCCCACACTCTTGAAAAACCGCAGAGGAAGGAACACTCCTAGCCTCATTCTACAAGGCCGCCATCCCCCTGATACCAAAAGGAGACAAAGACATCACCAAAAAGAAAATCACGGGCCAGTGTCACTGAGGAAAATAGACGCAAAATCCTCAACAAAGTCCTATCACACTTTTACAATAAGCACATTGATAGCGGTGCTTTGTGGAGGAGAAGGGAGTCCGAGGTGGAGAAGGGAGTGGGAGGTGCATGAGGGCTGTCTGTCTCCACGGCGTCCGTGAATGTCCCTCCTGGTCCCAGTCCTGCACACACCCTCCAGCCCTCTCCATGTGAACGGTCCATCTCCTCACCCTGCAGGCCAGAGCGCTTGTGCCTCCACCGACAGGAATTGATTCAGGAGCGGAGCAAAGACTCAAGCAACCAACTCCTTTCTGAGGACGTTCTTGGGCCCCACAGCAGTGCATCTCCCCTCTTCAGGTGGGAAAGCTGGCAGACAGTCCCTCCAGGAAGCCGAGCGGCGGAGCAGACGGTCAGCCTTCGTGCCCAAGCCCTCTTCGCTCTTGGCTTTTGACCATTTCCTTTGTAAGCCATTTCCTTTTCCAGGCAGCCCAAAGTCCAAAACCATTGCTGATTTTCTGGCTGTGGGGGTGGAAACGCCCCCTCCCATCCTTCACACACTGTTTCTGAGGTTCCTTGGCCAGTCCTGGGCGAGAGGACCAGGTGCTTTCCTGTTTGGATGACAGCTTCTCATCAGACGTCGTGGACGCAGCTCCACCTGCATCTCAGGAATGAGCAGGCCCATCTCTCAGACCCAAGGGCATGAGGACTCAGGTTCCTTCTGGCAGTGCCCCTTCCCACCACCCTGACAGCTCAACTTTCCACGAAAAGCAGGGATTACAGAGGCTGAAATTCGTCCTCCACGTGTGGGCATGCATCTCCTCGTGTCTTTAGCTCATGAGCCCTTGGCTGTCAGCTGAGTGCCGCCCAAAAGCCACCCTCTGTGCCCGGACTTCTTGGTGCCAGCCCAGGTCTCCAGAATGAGCTGACAAGCCAATCCGTGTTCCTACCCGGTCCTCCCTGCGTCAGGGCCTGTACCTGCGGTGCCCTCACCCGGAACGGTCTTCTCCCAACGCCCACACTCCTCACCCATCCTTACGGGGCTCCCACGGCCGCTGGTGTGAAACAACCCCTAAGCCTGACCCTTCTCCCACTACCCGTATGTCCAGCGTTTCTCCGTGTACGTGTTTGTAGAGACACGGTCAGGCTCACTACTTCCGTGCTCTTTCAGCTCCTGCGGCTTCAGAAACTTGAACGGCTCTGCAGCATCACTCCTATGACCAGACTCAACCCTCCGCAGCCTGCCTGCCTTCCTGCCACCACCATGGCCACTGCTCGCCTACATCAGGTGGTCTCTTAGCATACCCTCATCCAGAGACTCAACTTCAAACTGCAATCATTTTGAGGAGAAACTATTTCAACAGGGAATCGCCAAGGGACTGAGGACTTTGGCAACGAGTTGACCACACCTGCAGACAGAAACGGTTCCCACGCTCCCTCCCCTGTAGGCAGCTCCTCCGTCCAGAGCAGGAGGCTGACAAGGCAGCTCCGTGGGTCGGAGGGCGTTAATTCGTTTCTCAGTTCACTTCTCCATTTGTCATGGGTAATTCATGTGAAGCACTTACATTAATCTGAGATTGGATTTCGTCTTGACTATTTTGGTGAATTGTGAACAGTTTCACAGTATCATACTTGGGAAACCATTCCTGGGAGACTGGTTTGGAGAAAGATTATAACAAGGATTGAATATTAGGTGATTAAAATTCACGAATTAACCTTTTGGTACTTAAGAGTCCCAATTAATGAAAATACCATAGCGAGTTCTGTCTCCCAGAACTCTTATTACAATAGAAAGCGGAGTCTGACAACACTTCTGTTTTTGTTAGCCCAGGATGACTGTTATCTCGTTTTTCCCTCAGTCATGTCTCTTTTTAAAAAACACACACCGGTCCCATTAACCCACAATGGACCTTTCTACTTGAATCCACATATTCCCACACTTGCCTGTACCCTCATTTTGAAGCTGAATTTTATCCCACAAGCAGGCAGAATATCCTAGCTTAGTCTCGGACAGTTTTAACAAACGTCTCCCCAAATCACAATAAAGTCTCTCTTGAAGTGATTTTATGAAAGCTTCCCACTTCTTCCACCTGTTCTCTCAAGCTGTTTTCCCTCCAGTCACTGACTTTTCCTGAATCAATCTACATTTCCTTCAAAAAGGCATGAAATATACAGGAAGGAGGTAACATTGAGTCCCTTCAACGTGATTGCTTTGAAAGGCACATAAAGCAATTAATAAATATTTATGGAACACGGGCCATTTGCCTGGGCCTACACAAAAGCATGACAGGATCTTCATGTAGAGGAAGTTCACAAGAGGACGGTCAAGTTTACGCGACCAAGTGGCAAACACGTTCCTATCTTTCATACAGGAAATATGTGGTTGTTGTGGACATAAAAACTAATAAAACTCTTAGAAGCCTAGTTGATTCTTGCTTTGGAAAATTGAAACCTATGAACATGACACAGTTTTCTCTTCTGAGAAACAGGGCGAGAATCATGATCCTTAAGTCAAGCGTTGTGAAGGTCAGCGAGTGGATTCACGTGGAGTCCCTGCGCAGAGCAGGTGTGACTGGACACGTCTGCTCCTCCTACTGCTGTCCTCATCTCCACAGCTGGCTCAGAGACCAACACGTCCCTGAGGATCCGAGAGTGGTTCATGCGTTCCTGTCTATCATCAGTACTTCCTGAAACTCTCCCCCAAGCACCCCGCCTAGACACCCCCATCGCAAGGGTGCTCCTCTGCTGCCCCTGGCAGTCATCCCTGTGAAATAATGATTCCAGTAGAACCAAGATCAGGCTCTGCTCACCTGGCCCCTGGCCATGAATCCAGAAATGGGCCAACCCACCAAAAATCCATTCATGGCTGACCCATTCCTAGAATGTCCACTTTGCCAGACGTCCATTTGCTGAGTGTGGTTCCCATTCTGGCCTCTGTCACATTTCCACCATTCAGGGAACTGTGTGTGAGTGACTCCAACCTCAGCGTGGCTTGTGTCAACTTCTCTGACTTTCTGGGGTTTCCCAAGACCCAGGCCGGCAAGCATGGGGAAACTTCTGTGCAGTGACCACAGCTACACCGTGTCTGTGGTGATGGAGTCCCCGCCTGCAGGGCCTGTGGGCCTGTTATCCATTGAGGGCAGGTCCGGATCCCAGAGACCCGGGGTGCAGGCGTCCCCTGATCCCAGAGGCCCAGGGTGCAGGCGTCCCCTGGTCCCAGAGACCCAGGGTGCAGGCGTCCCCTGATCCCTGATGCCTGGGGTGCAGGCATCCCCTGATCCCAGAGACCCGGGGTGCAGGCATCCCCTGATCCCTGACACCCATAGTGCAGCTGTCCCCTAACCCAGAGGCCCAGGGTACAGGTGTCCCCTGGTGTTTCTCCTGGAAGCTCCCGCCCCCTCCCCAGGTTGGGGGAGCAGAAGAGCTGAGAACAAAGGGCTTCCAGGGCTTCCATTTGGAGCGTCCCACCTTGAAGGCTGACTTTTGGGCTCATTTCATCTGATTTCATCACAAAAGAAAAGCACCTGGCAGAGGGAGGACCGGAGATGGAGGGCTCAGTGGCTCCCGTGAACCGTCTTCATCCTGGGGTTGTGGGGCCCCCCACCCCAGAGCCCAGCAGCTCTGACCAGGCCCTGGCCCACCCTCTCCACCTGGCGACGAGGGACCCTGCATGGCCACAGAGGCGGTGACCAGTGGGACGCATGGGAGGCGCTCAGGTGGGCCTCAGCTGCTCCAAGACCAGCTCCGGCGGTTCCCCCGACACCTGGCAGTCAGCACGGTGCGAGATGGCTCAGCCCATGAAGAAGCAGCAGAAAGGCTGTGCAGGGGGTGGAGGGCAGGGGACAGAGCCAGAGCCCCGGCCCCTCTGCAGAGCCCAGATATACTCCTGCCCGCTGGGTTTAGTTTTAACAGAAACCAGAGTGACCCTACCAGAGGCAGGCAGGTGACACAGGACAGAACAGGCAGTCACCTGTGTGCCATGAAGGCAAAGTGAGGCAGAGACAGGAAGGATGGCCTGGGGTCCGCCCCTGCACTGCAGGCAAGAACGGAGATCCCTTCCCCACCTCGGCCCCCTCCCCTCGGACACGAGGCCCTCACGGCCCACCTCTTCTCTGAGCTGAGCTCCAGAAGCAGCCCTTCAAGTGCAGGGACACCCTGTCCAACCTGGGGCCTCCAGCTGCTCCAGCCCAGGACACCTCCTGGAGCACATGGGTCCCCCACCGGGTCAGGCTCTGATTCCCCAGGAACCCAGAGTCAGGCTTGAAGAAATGCTGTCACCTTGTGGCTATTTCCTATAACAACTTTAAAACTGGCTCTTAATAGTCACAAGGCCCGAGGGGCTGTAAATGACCGCTGCCTGCAAGTACTGTCCTGGGGTAGATAACTGAAAAAGAAAGGGCAGACTTTCAAGAAGCCAGTTTCAAGAGGTAAGTTTTACTCACGGTGTTTTAAACAAAAGCTCACATGAAAAGATGCTTGACATTGCTTATTAGCAGAGAAATGCAAATCAAAAGTACAATGAGGTTATCACCTTGCATTGGTCCGAATGACCCGCATAAAAAGGCTACAAGCAATAAATTCTGCAGTTGGTGGGAACATACATTGCTAACAGCCACTCTGAAGAACAGCACAGAGGCTCCTTAAGAAAGTGAAATCAGGGCTTCCCAGGTGGCTCAGTGGTAAAGAATCCTGCCAACGCAGGAGACATGGGTTCAATCCCAGGTCTGGGAGGATCTCACCAGCTGTAGAGCAGCTAAGCCCGAGCACCCCAAATAGAGCATACCCCCACTTCCCACAACAAGAGACACTAGAAGGTAGCCCCACTCCCCACAACTAGAGCAAGCTGGTGCGGCAATGAAGACCCAGCATGGCCACAAATGAATAAATAAGATTATTTTTAAAAGAAGGTAGAATGAGAGCTCCCAGAGGTCCCCTGGTCAGCACCTGTCCCTGTGCCTCACTGAGGCCTCTCAGGATCAAGCAGCTGCCTGGGGCCCTGGGCCATGTGACCGTGGACTGATGGACGCCTGCAGACCCTACAGACCCGCACCGCCCTGTGTGGGGGTGTGCTGGGGTTAGGAGGGGAAACACAGGTGACACACTGACCCACAACCGCAGAGCTTTCCTCCCTTGAGTGACAACCTCAACACAACTCGACTTGTCAACAGACACCTCGACAGCAGCCCTAAGCTCTGGAGTGTGCCCGAACCCCACAGCCGCTCTTGGGGGGCACGCAGGTGGGGGCCCAGATGCCAGGGCCTACAGTTTCCTGAGGCCCCAAGCCCGCCTTCCATGTGAGCGGGACTGACCCAGCAAGGGCGGTTTGGAGGCCCAGGGTCCCAGGCGCTCTGTTCCTGGTGAGGCCGTCCGCCCGGGGAGGGGCCCGCGCCAGCAGGGACCTTGCCTGGGGCTCCCGCTGCTTCCCGTCTTCTCCCCGCTGTGACCCCGCCCCCCACGGAGGTTCTCTTATCCTCACCACCTGCAGTGTCCGGCACCTCAGGACCCCTCAACACAAATTTGATAGAGAATGAAACACACGTGTCCAAGAATTTAGGTCCTGAGATCCAGAGTGGGGAGCACCTGGCCTGGGGCTGGGGCCTGGAGTCTAGTGTGGACCCAGCCCTGGGAAACCCACGAGGGGACAGTCCTCGACGTCCTTGAGGATGGAGGACCCAGACTGCGAACACGCCACGAGGAGCCCTCACTCCCCCAGTGGCAGGCAGCTCCTTCCCGGCGGCCTCAAGGGGAACCTTCCGAAGGGCGGAGGTTGGGAAAGCAAACCAGGAAAGACTGACTCAGAGGTCGGGGTGGGATCTACAGGCAAATCTGGTCCCACTTCGCAGTGGTCTTCTGGGAAGGTGAACATGCGGAGCCTCGCAACCACGTGAAGCACATCTGGACCGTCTGCTGTGAACATCAGGCCGGCAGGTGACAGCTCAGAGTGGGCTGAGTGGGTGGTGACCTTAGGGCAGAGCTGGTGCCGAGGGCAAGGGTACTTGGCGGGGGGTTGGAGCGGTGGGAACGGGAGGACACGGGTCAGGGACCTGCAGCACCACGAACTGCTCAAATATGTGGATAAGGAAGGGCCCCAAACACTTGGGATGGAGGTGGCGGCAAGGGTTCTTTTGGACTTCAGCCTGGCAAGGGCACCGGGCACAGCAAAGTGTGGAAGAGTAATAACTGCCTGGTGGCTCAGAGGTTAAAGCGTCTGCCTCCAATGCGGGAGACCCGGGTTCAATCCCTGGGTCGGGAAGATCCCCTGGAGAAGGAAATGGCAATCCACTCCAGTGTTCTTGCCTGGAGAATCCCATGGACGGAGAAGCCTAGTAGGTTGCAGTCCACGGGGTCGCAAAGAGTCGGAAACGACTGAGCGACTTCACCTCACCTCAATAACTGCCTGTGGGCTGCTCCCACCTCTAAACAATGAACATGGGATAGACACACTTCTGAACATAATAAATCGCTTACCTTTCCTTCAGAGATTCCTTTACTCATTCACTCAATGACACACATGGGGTATGGAAATTCGTGTGTCAGGCCATGCGCAAAGCTCTGAAAATAGACATAAACAGGTCAGCCCCAGGTGGGGCAGCTGGTGCTCCAGCATCAGGGACGAGGAGCCGTGAGCCTGACCCCACAGAGAGCATTTTCTCTGTGGGGGCACAGGCTCAGTGCACTGGGAGCTGGGAGGCTTGGGGTTAACCTGGAAAGAGCGCCCTGCTCCAGACTCATGCAAACAGCACCAGCGAAGACTTCCCCGGGGTCCAGGGGTTAAGACTTCACACTTCCACTGCAGGGGGTGCAGGCTCCACCCCTGGTCAGGGAACTAAGATCCCACATGGCACTCGCCACCGCCAAAAAAAAAAAAAAAACTCGCAACCACGTGAAGCACATCTGGACCGTCTGCTGTGAACATCAGGCCGGCAGGTGACAGCTCAGAGTGGGCTGAGTGGGTGGTGACCTTAGGGCAGAGCTGGTGCCGAGGGCAAGGGTACTTGGCGGGGGGTTGGAGCGGTGGGAACGGGAGGACACGGGTCAGGGACCTGCAGCACCACGAACTGCTCAAATATGTGGATAAGGAAGGGCCCCAAACACTTGGGATGGAGGTGGCGGCAAGGGTTCTTTTGGACTTCAGCCTGGCAAGGGCACCGGGCACAGCAAAGTGTGGAAGAGTAATAACTGCCTGGTGGCTCAGAGGTTAAAGCGTCTGCCTCCAATGCGGGAGACCCGGGTTCAATCCCTGGGTCGGGAAGATCCCCTGGAGAAGGAAATGGCAATCCACTCCAGTGTTCTTGCCTGGAGAATCCCATGGACGGAGAAGCCTAGTAGGTTGCAGTCCACGGGGTCACAAAGAGTCGGACACGACTGAGCGACTTCACCTCACCTCAATAACTGCCTGTGGGCTGCTCCCACCTCTAAACAATGAACATGGGATAGACACACTTCTGAACATAATAAATCGCTTACCTTTCCTTCAGAGATTCCTTTACTCATTCACTCAATGACACACATGGGGTATGGAAATTCGTGTGTCAGGCCATGCGCAAAGCTCTGAAAATAGACATAAACAGGTCAGCCCCAGGTGGGGCAGCTGGTGCTCCAGCATCAGGGACGAGGAGCCGTGAGCCTGACCCCACAGAGAGCATTTTCTCTGTGGGGGCACAGGCTCAGTGCACTGGGAGCTGGGAGGCTTGGGGTTAACCTGGAAAGAGCGCCCTGCTCCAGACTCATGCAAACAGCACCAGCGAAGACTTCCCCGGGGTCCAGGGGTTAAGACTTCACACTTCCACTGCAGGGGGTGCAGGCTCCACCCCTGGTCAGGGAACTAAGATCCCACATGGCACTCGCCACCGCCAAAAAAAAAAAAAAAAGCACCCATGAGAGTGAGCTTCCTCCTTGGGCTGGTCACTGTAACTCAGTGAGGCATCAACAGGCTGCTCCGTCACAGACAGCCTGGTCCCTGTTCCATACTGCCCCGCAGAAAGGACCCCAGGTGTCCTTCCATCCAGAGCACTCATGTCAGGGGCTCACCTGTCTCAGGTATCACTGCCCTTCTCACCCAGCCATCACACCCGCTCTCAGCTGAGAATAAAGCATCTTTTATGTAAGCCCAGGGGGCCTGCACAATTATTTGGAGATGTTTGCCATGACATCTGAAATGCACTCATCATTCTCTGATCTTCAAAGGACTCCAGGCAAACAGCCCGAGTGTCTCCTGACCCTGCAGGTAACTGTGTCACCCGACGGGACATGGAGGACATAAGGGCCCCAGTGACACACATTCAGTTTCACTTTAGCCAAGCTCAACTCTGTTTCCCAAAGACTCTCTTTACCTATTTCTCGAAAGGTACCCCCTCCCCTGTTTTAATTCCTGTCGCCTGGGTACACTCCATTTCCTGAAATGGCCACTAAGAAGTCTGTGAAATGAAAAGAAATCTCCCAGATTTCTTCCTCTTTGAAAAATGTTCATTGTTCTGTGTTCCGAGTTAGGCACAATAGTGAGAACGTTTCTTTGGGGCAATAACAATGGAATATCCGGAAACCTTTGACCACAGTACAGATGCAAAAACTAGGTGCCCACAGGGGTAATGCAGGAATCAGGCTTTATTAAGGTGACAGTCACTGAAGAAGACAAGCTCAACACAAAGCGTGCCCTCCTCCAAGGTCAGGCCGGGTCAGTGGACTTGACCTCCAGGAGTGAGGCAGATTATCTGTCCAATTTTCTCTCTGCTGACGAATGCTTTCTCCCATCCTCCCAGTCCACAGAAGAACCAAACTAGCAAAGTATCAAATACTGTCCAAGAGAGAAGCTGAGATACATGCATTTTATTGAGTTTTATTAAAAACAAATACATCACTAACTGAAACTAGTCTTAAAACACCTTTCTTAGAAATAAGAAAGTCCTGATCTCTGTCAGGATCCAGGCAAGTAAGAATTGTGCTAGGATGTAACTGACAGCCTTCTTCTTAGGGCAGAGGAACTCTTGCAGTCAGTGATCCGATTTTCCCCATGGGATCTTTCTGTCTCCCAAACTGGTGTCTTAAGGACATAAGTGAAGTGAAGTGAAAGTCACTCAGTTGTGTCTGACTCTGCATCCCTGCGGACTATACGGTCCATGGACTTCTCCAAGCTTGAACACTTGAGTGGGTAGCCTTCTCCTTCTCCAGGGGATCTTCTCAACCCAGGGGTCGAATCCAGGTCTCTCACATTGCAGGCAAATTCTTTACCAGCTGAGCCACAAAGGAAGCCCATAAACAGGGTTTAAGGACACAAACAGAAGACCTAAAATTCTGTGGTGGTAAAGGTGTGGCGCAGCCAATACAGAACCCCCAGGCCACTTTCAGTGTCCCTGTGTGATCAGACGGGCAGCGGCTGGTCACCTGCTGGGCACTGCCCGGGGATGCCAGCCTGATCTCACACACAGTGAATGCTCTGTCATAATATAATAAATAACACCCACTCCAGCACCCACGGTCAGCATTTCATTACTTCTCTACACAAACTGTACACTGCTTGTGGCTGTGATTCATGGTGGTGAGGTGGTTCTAATCCCTCCCAGGTAAATTGCAAGTAAGGGTACACGAGCGGGCAGAGCCAGCTATCGGTTTAAGAGAATCTGCTGTTAGTCCACCAATATCTTCTTAACCAAAGTTTTCTTAATGTTTTCTTGGGGTTTGGAGTGTATTTATTCACCTTGTTTCAAGCTGGAAATCTCAAGAATTATTCATGGACTTTGACCTCCTAAAATCAACTGTATATTTTTTTGCACACGTCTACATCCAGACTTTTTGTAAGAAGAGGGTCAAGCAGCTTTGATCATATTCTCTGTCAAAAAAAAAAAAAAAAACCAAACCAGTGCACTAAGGACTCACTAGGGTGTAGACAATAGACAGGAAATTTAAGTGTGAATTCCACACAATAGAAGGAAAACTAAGTTTCCAACAAAGTAGGCTTCAGGGCGTCCCAGCCAGATGCCAGCAAGGGCAGGATGGCAGCAGCTGAGAGGTGTGTTAGTGCCGGCTTCTGCCACCCTGGAGGGCATGAAGCGGTCCTGTTGGCACGATCCCACTGTCCCGGGAACCCCGCTGCCTGGCTGGAGAGGGCAGTGCCCAGGGCACTTCTGCAGTTGAGGGAGAGCATTTTCTCCTGAAAGTGAGAACGTCTAAGGGCCAGTTGCTCTGTTGTGTCCTCTTTTGCGACCCATGGACTGTGGCCCACCAGGCTGCTTGTCCATTGGAGTATCCAGGCAAGAATACTGGAGTGGTAGCCAGCCCCTTCTCCAGGGGATCCTCCAGATCTAGGGATCGAACCTGGGTCTCCTGCATTGCAGGTGGATTCTTTACTGTTTAAGCCACCAGGGAAGCCCATGGCACTTCCACAGCTGAAGAAAGTGGTCATCTTTCTCCAAGTGGACCCCTTCACTGGAAAGCCCAGCACAAGGAGGGCCTCAGTCATCACCCATAAGACAGCTGTTGATGAGCTCTTTACTTCTCTCAAATCTGGGCTCACTCTACTGAAAATATTATGAAACCAGAAGAGGGGATACAGAACTCCTTTCAAAGAAAACAGGCCAAAGATAAATGAGGACACTGACATAACTTGCTGAAGAGGAAAAAAGTACATATGGAAAAGAAATATTGAATACATGCCAAATCAATCATGAACCCACGTTTGCATGACTGCCGTGACAGAGAACCGGATGGGTTAGAAGCTTGTACATCACGTGAATCAGGCAGTTCCCGCACTGTACCTATGATGAGAGACACAGCAGCATTGAACCCGTCTGCTTCCTGACATGGCTCTAAAGGAACAGAGGATCTTCGTGGTAACGGCTCAGCAGATGGTCCAACCCAGCATCTTTCCTCCTTCTGTTCCCAAGCCCTCTGCCTCTGCACAGCAATCCTCCTCCGAGCAGTCTTCCATTGCCTTACACGTTCAGGGTTATTTGTATGTTTAGCCTAGAGAAGGGAACGGAACCCTCTCCACTATTCTTGCCTGGAGAATCCCATGGACTGGCAGACTTCATCTCTGGTAGACTTCAGTCCACGGGGTCACAAAGAGTCGGACACAACCAAGCGACCACCACTTTCACCTGTGTTGTTCAGTTCAGTTCAGTTCAATCCAGTCCAGTCACTCAAGTCATGTCTGACTCTGTGACCCCATGGACTGCAGCAGGCCAGGCCTCCCTGTCCATCACCAACTCCCGGAGTTTACCCAAACTCATGTCCATCAAGTCAGTGATGCCATCCAACCATCTCATCCTCTGTTGTCCCCTTCTCCTCTTGTCTTCCATCTTTCCCAGCATCAGGGTCTTTTCTAATGAGTCAGTTCTTTGCATCATGTCACCAAAGTATTAGAGTTTCAGCTTCAGCATCAGTCCCTCTAATGAATATTCAGGACTGATTTCCTTTAGGATTGACAGGTTTGATCTTCTTGCAGTCCAAGGGACTCTCAAGAGTCTTCTCCAACACCACAATTCAGAAGCATCTGGGATAATGAATTTCACCCTTTTCCTCCCACCACCTCTGAAATCTGAGCTGCCTCCTTCCCCACACACACACTCTGCTCAGTTCCAAGCTTTCACTTGGGGCTTTCACACTGGCTGTCTTTCCAGTCGGGTGTGGAGACAGTAGTCTCTGGGGGTAGGCAGTCTTGCTCCCCAGGATGGCCTGGCTCTGCGGATCGGCACTGCCTGTCCTGGGATGGGGTTGGGGGGTGGTGGTTGGTGCTCAGGAATACCCGGGACCTCCCAGCAACACCACCTGGTCTCACAGCGGAGGAGGCACGTGCTTTGACCATCATGGTCACTCGCGGTGCTGACCTGGGGGTTTTCTGGAAGATCAAGCCCTCCATTTCCCACAGCAGCTTCAGGGTCAAGGGTGGGTACAGCTTTCAAAGCCAAGGGTCC
This sequence comes from Cephalophus harveyi, assembly GCA_006410635.1. Lineage (NCBI taxonomy): Eukaryota > Metazoa > Chordata > Mammalia > Artiodactyla > Bovidae > Cephalophus > Cephalophus harveyi. The sequence continues at coordinate 324,169 of SJYT01041639.1, forward strand.
CGCTCTGTTATGATTCTGCCCAAACCTCGCTCTTCCCACGAGCTGTCTCCACACGACTGAGAAGCAGCAGCTCAGCGAGGTCCTTCAGGATGCCACCAAGTGCCAACTCAAGCGGTACCCTGCGGGGCCTTTATGTGTTCCAGTATTTTCAGTGCAGAGGCAACACCGTGGGGCCAGCCATCACCTCCTCAGTGCTCACTGCCCCACGGAGCAGGACCCGGGTCTCAAGCAGAGGTCAGTCTCTGTGTGGACAAAACCTCCCGCGTTGCCCATCAGGGCAGGAGCGTCAGCATAACACGGCCATGGCTGCTGCCAGGGATATGACTGGTTGTTGAATATGAGGCCGGATCTAAAAGCTTCTGAAGGTTTTAAATTTTACCTTTTGAAAATGAGAGTGCTGTGTTGCTCAGTCTGTGTTTCTGTCCCTGCCATCTGTCTTCTGAGACAGAAGAAGAGGCCTGGCTGGAGGGGCAGAGGCCTGGAGAACTGTTTTGACTGCCGTTGGGCCAGTGAGTGGCCAGGGCAAGCTCGGGACCTCTGCTCCTGCACTGGGGTCACTGTGAGTGCCTCCCAGCCTGGTGCTCTGGACCCCGTGGCGTTTTGAGTCATCCCTCACCCTCAGCTGGTGCTGCTGCTGCTGCTGCTGCTGCTGCTGCTGCTAAGTCACTTTAGTCGTGTCCGACTCTGTGCGACTCCATAGACGGCAGCCAACCAGGCTTCCCCGTCCCTGGGATTCTCCAGACAAGAACACTAGAGTGGGTTGCCATTTCCTGCTCCAATGCAGGAAAGTGAAAAGTGAAAGTGAAGTCGCTTAGTTGTGTCCAATTCTTAGTGAACCCATGGACTGCAGCCTACCAGGCTCCTCCATCCATGGGGTTTTCCAGGCAAGAGTACTGGAGTGGGATTCCATTGCCTTCTCCGTCACTCTCAGAGTCTCTGTAAAATGAAAGGCGAGTAGCCGCCTCTCCAAGGTGGGGCCCCCAGGATTCCATGCAGGACTGAGCGCCAGGCCTCCTCAGGCCATGGGATGGAGTCCTTTCACCTTCTCAGGCCGGCTTTCCTGCCCCGGGGGCTCAGATATGGAGGCAAGGCGGCTCTGGCCTGCGTTTCTGCAGGCACCTCGGTCCTTCAGAGGAGCATCGTTTGAAAAAGTTCCCAGGCTCTCTCTGGGAGAGGAGGTCTCAGGTTACAGAAGGATGTGGGAGGGCAGATGGCTGGGTCTCCAGGGCCCCAGAAGGGGCAGAACCACGTCCCCCAAATTCACATGTTGAGCCCTGACCCCGTGTGAAGGCATTTGGAGTTGGGGTCTCTTGGCATTATTATAGTTAAACAATGGCAACCCACTCCAGTACTCTTGCCTGGAGAACCCATGGATGGAGGAGCCTGGTGGGCTGCAGTTCACGGGGTCGCTAAGATTCGGACACGACTGAGAGACTTCACTTTCACTTTTCACTGTCATGCCTTGGAGAAGGAAATGGCAAGTCACTCCAGTGTTCTTGCCTGGAGAATCCCAGGGACAGAGGAGCCTGTTGGGCTTCTGTCTATGGGGTCGCAAGAGCCTGGTGGGCTGCAGTTCACGGGGTCGCTAAGAGTCGGACACGACTGAGAGACTTCACTTTCACTTTTCACTGTCATGCCTTGGAGAAGGAAATGGCAAGTCACTCCAGTGTTCTTGCCTGGAGAATCCCAGGGACAGAGGAGCCTGTTGGGCTTCTGTCTATGGGGTCGCACAGAGTCAGACACGACTGACGCGACTTAGCAGCAGCAGCAGCAAGGTGGTAAGGGTGGGCCCCTGATCTGAAAGGACCCTTAAAACAACAGGAAAGGACCCACAACCCACTCCTTACTGTGACAACTCAGCGAGAAGGTGCTGTCTGGAGGCCAGGAAGAGGGTGCCCACCCACCATAACCAACCCAAGGGCACCCTGATCACACATGGCTGGCCCACCCACATCTCACATGTGTTTTCATGTTTATTTCAGCCACAGTCTTCTCTGCATCTGCTGTACCTGAAAACTTGAGATTCAGCGAGGCCAGCAGCTCAGGGGTGCTGAAAGGTACGGAGTCTGTGCAGGGCCCCACAGGACCTTCCATGGGACACGCAGAGTCCTGACCCCATGGGGGCCTGCAGCTCTTCAGAGCACAGGCATACATGTGCGTACACACATCACACACATCACACAGAGACACATACTCATACATATAAAGACATACACATGTATACACACAACACACAGAGAGAGACACATACACCAACACACAAAGACATGCACACAACACACACATGCACACACAGACACATACATACACACACAACAGAGAGACACATACACAAAGACATACACATGTACACACACTACACAGATACACAAAGAAGCACACAACACACAGAGACACAGACATACACACCACACACACACACACAAAGATGCACATGAGAGTGCACGTGCGCACACACACACACACATGAGCGTTGTAGGTGTGGGAGCCATGGCCTTTTTGATTCTCCCACATGGAAGGGCAGCACCAGGAAGGAGCACAGGGCAGTGGGGGACAAGCTAAGCTCTGTTCTCATTGAAGTTGTTCCTAAGAAAAGTAATTGCCGGCCCAGGTATAATTCTAGTTAGAATTAAGAAAATGTACAGTTTACATAGTTTCCCCTCTGGATTACCAACAGTACAAACATTATAAAAGGAAATCCCCTGTCGCCTTATGATTTAAAAATCAGAGTAAATACTATACAAAGTAAATAGAGCCAAGAACCAAATTACCGCCATCTAGAAACTCTTATGATGCATGTTTTTAAAAGATAATCAAACACAACCACCAGGAAAAATCTTTGATCTAAGATATGCCACTCTTTTGGCCTCCAAAGTATATTATTTCCCCCTGATTATGTTAATTAAAGGAGATGACCTTTAATAACATGGAGATATTAACCTGTGGTTCCCGTTTGCCTTGAGCACGGAGGAGGAAAGCATCCTCCTCTTTGCTTGTGAAAAGTGACACACCCCCCAACCCTGCAGACCTAGGCAGCATGTACATCATGACTAAAACGCACTTCGCACCGTCCGGGCTACAGGCAGGCGGACACACTGATTTAAGGAGACGGGAGTCTGGTGTATGAGAAGACAATGGAGAACACTGCTTTTTTGGATCAGGTGTAAAAATGAACAAACACTGAAGTGCTAAGATCTGTGGCAGGGAGCCATCAATGAAACTTGACTCGTAACTGCCCTTGTTTGCAGAACTGTGTAAGCAGCCCTCAAAACTGTCTTGGGTCATGTATTTCTTCTCACTTGGGGCCTCTTTATCCCCATGTGACCTTGCATCCCAGCCCCTTGGGCGGCTTATACACAACAGGTGTGCATTTCCCCCAGTTCTAGAGTCTGGGGGGTCCAAGACAAAATACCAGCAAACAGGGTGTCTGGTGAGGACCCATTTCCTGGTTCACAGACCCAGGCTGGGGTCTCTACTGCCTTGACGGGTCAGTCCTGTAATCTGAAGCCCCAGGGTTTATGGAAAGGGCTCCCCAGAGCACCCATGGCACCCTCAATGACACAGCAGCCAAGAGATGCTGAGCCAGGGATGTATTCTCTATTTTCCTTGCTTTCCAGATGGTTAACTATTTACTCTAAAATTTCAGTGAGGAACAGCCAACTGAAGCAGGACCAGACCCATGGGGCCACCTAACCTCTCTCCACTCCTGTTTCTTCTCAAAAATGCTAGTAAAATTCTGTCTGTGATCAGAGAAAGGAGCCTTTGGGGAGGGGTGAGTGGAACAGAAATAAAGCCTAAAGGAAGAGCCAAGTGCATAGGCCAAAAAGTGACGTCAACCAGTCCGAGTTTGGTCATTGTGCGCCAGCTCCCAGCCTCATCCTTCATCCCAGCCCGCGCCGAGGGCCTGGCGTAAGAAAGCAGGCTTCCGCGGCGTCTCTCTGACATGTTTATTGCTCCTGCTGCGCTGTCCTTCTCGGTATTTCAAAGCCCTGGCCAGCTGTCCTTGTAGTGAAGCCAAGGGCTGGATTCCTTTGAAAATGAAGCAATTCTGACTTGACCTTCACCGCTTGGGGTGAAAACCTATCCAGAGTCAGCTACACAACTGGGGACCCTGTGCTTCATGAAGATGTTCAAGGTGGGGCCGGCAGGGCGTGAGGCCCGGCAGGCTGGGTGCCTGCCAAGGTCAAGGCGAGGAAGCCAGCTCTGGTCACTGGGCACAGCAGGCACCTCTGGCCTGAACCCTGCACAGTTCTCCCAAACCCCATTTCTGTCCACCTCGGTTTGCACCTGTGTGTACAGAGCTGTCCACAGATGGAGAGCTGTGTGTGCAAAAGCGTAGGCCATGTGATAACAACCCTGGTAGATTTACAGTCTGTTTGGGGCAACATCAAGCAAGGCCACGATGTCAGAACCTCAGAGAACCTGGAGAGTCTGTCCCTTTGGGCTCAGACAGGGGCCTGATGCCTCCACACTGCACGGGTCTGCAGGGGAGCAGTGTCTCCTGCCAACAAGCCTCATCCTTGGCCATTCCAGAGCTTTCCTGAAGGCTGCGATGGGGTTCTGCTTATTTTCCTCATTTTCAATTGTGATAAAATATATACACATGAAGCTTTCCATCTTTATCTTTCCTTAAGTGTACAGCTCAGGGGAATTAAGACAGTCATATTGTTGTGCGACCATCACCACCACCATCTCCAGAACTTTTGTGCCATCTCACACGGAAGCTCTCTACCCAGTGAACCCTAGTTCCTCACCTCCTCTGCCCCGGGTCCCTGCCATTCCACTTATGGACATGCGTGCTCTGGGGCCCTCGTGTAACAGGAATGCTACCAGGTTTGTCCTTTTGCACCTGGTTTACTTCACTCAGCATAATGTCCTCAAGGTTCATGCCTTCTGTAGCCTGTGTCACAATTTTCTTCCTTTTTAAGGCTGAGTATCATTCCACTGCATATGTACACCACATTCTGTGTATGGAGTTGTCTGCTGATGGACTCTTGGGTTGTGCACACACTTGGCGGTGGTGAGTCACGCTGTGTACATGGTTGTACAAACAGACTGTCAAGTCTCTCCTTCCATTTCCACTGGGTCTTGTTTATTTTTATATGCCTCACATGCACCAAAGTTAGCAATGTTAACAAAACCAACTTCTGTCGGATGATGAATAAAGAAATGTCCTAGAGTATATGGTCTTTTTATTGCTTATAAACAGAAACAAAACAACACACCACCTCCACTTTAAGGCAGCAGAGTATAGACATCTCGATCATCTTCTCATCCAAAGTGATCCCCAGAGAACAAGAACAAATGCAGAGAGCAGGGCCTTCCTTGGTGGCTTAGTGGTAAAGAGTCCACCTGCCAAAGCAGTAGACCCGGGTTCAGTCCCTGGTCTGGGAAGATCCCATGTGCCTCGGGTCAGCTCAAGCCTGTGCAATGGCAGCTACTGAGCCTGTGCTTCTGGGAGCTGCAACTACTGAGCCACACCTGCCTTTGTTCCACAACAAGAGAAGCCACCGCAATGAGAAGCCTGAACACCGCAACTAGACAGGAACCCCCACTCGCCACAACTAGAGGAAAGCCCGTGCGGCAACCAAGACCCAGCATAGCCAAAAATAAAATAATGTTAAAAAAAATTTAAACATTCATTAAAAAAAATCCAGACAGCAGATTCTCTTCCGTGAAGCAGACAGCACAACCATGAACCACAGTGACAGGAAAGGTCGTCAAACGCGGTTTGACCAGGTGGGGCCAGGGCACAGCTGGCAGCGCCCCAGGTTTCCCACATGACATGAGCCTGGCTGGAGGACAGGAGCTGCCGACACCTCCCGGCACCCAAAGGAGCAGAGACAGCCCACAAGGACGCAAGCAACTGCCCATCCTGAGCACCGGCCCCTGTGTCAGGCGTCGCTCTAAACAGCGGCGCTACTTTACCCTCTGCTGGAGGCCATGGATCAGGGTCGGGGGTGTGGGGCACAGACCACAGACGCAGCAGCACTGCGTCTGACTCCCTGCTGGCTGGGGCAGGGCAACAGAGATGATGCACACACACACATGCACACGGGTACACGTGTGCACACATGCATACACCTGCACACACACACATACACAGGCACATATACACACACCTGCACACACATGCACACGTGCACACATGCACACACCTGCACACACACGCACACGTGCACAGCTGCACACAGCTGCACACACACTGCCCTTGGTCACCAAGAGCTTCATTTGTATCTTGTGTAAATAGCTGGTCCAAAAAAGGCTCCCTTTATTAAAAGATGATTTTAACAAGAAAGAAAAAAACGGGCATCTAGGAAAGATACTATTTAAGAAAAAAAAGAGGGAAGGGAGAAGTTGGATAAAGGGGAACCGACAGGCTGGGGTGAGTGCTGAGATCAGAGAAGGGCTCCCCTCATGACACGGGGGACGCTCGGGCATGTGGGGAGAGGTGGGCACTTCTGGCCCCTGTGCCCGTATCTGAGGGACACGCAGGTCACTGCAGATGCGCAGCCACCGTAGGAAGGGCCGGCAATGAGGAGGAGGATGGAGGCAAAGGGCTGGACATGATGATGTCAAGGCCAAGAGGGGGAAGAAGTCATGAAGGCAGAGGCTTAAATCAGACTGATACGGAAAGAAGCATAAATCGCCACGTGCAGATTGCAGGCCAGACACTAAGGAAACACTGGCCGCGGATGAGGAACAGGCATCTATAAGACGTGAAGGAAAGTTCCTTTAAGTGTCCAGGCCAAGGAAACAAAGAATGAGATGTTTCTAAGGGAAATTCGGCGGCCCTCACACTCACCAATGATGCTCATTCTTGGGAGGGAGTAAAGCCACCTGGAGCGTGCAAGACCCAGGGGCTAGTCTCTGGGACCCCTCCCGGGGGCGTCTGGAACATGGCTCTGGAGGGAATGGAGAGGCTGACATGAAGCATGGGCTGTGAGCCCTGAAGCCAGTTAAATGTAGGAGTAAGACCGGAACTATGGTGAGGATTACAGAGACATAGCGGGATATTGCCTTCATTGCTTGTTTTGATGCCATGTGTGTCAACTCCAGACTAAGCAGGGGAGAGATACTACCTGTTTGTACTGCCACCCACGCCCCTGATGCTGTCTGGGCCGCCGCGTCTCACTTATGACATTCTGCTATCATGCTGTCAACATAACATACAATAAACAAGATACTGTCCAAACAGGATTAAGGATATCACACAGGTAGTTTAAAGCTGCAAAACTAACTATATAAAACTACAAAAACTGTAAGTAAAAAGTCAGTCAGTCAGTTCAGTCGCTAAGTTGAGTCCGACTCTTTGAGACCCCATGGACTTCGGCACGCCAGGCCTCCCTGTTCATCACCAACTCCCAAAGCTTGCTCAAACTCATGTCCATCAAGTCTGTGATGCCATCCAACCATCTCATCCTCTGTCGTCCCCTTCTCCTCCCACCTTCAATCTTTCCCAGCATCAGGGTCTTTTCAAATGAGTAAGTTCTCTGCATCAGGTGGCCAAAGTATTGGAGTTCAGCTTCAGCATCAGTCCTTCTAATGAAATTCAGGACTGATTTCCTTTAGGGTGGACTGGTTGGATCTCCTTGCAGCCCAAAGGACTGTCAAAATTCTTCTCCAACACCTTGGTTCAAAAGCATCAGTTCTTCAGCACTCAGCTTTCTTTATAGTCCAACTTTCACATCCATACATGACTACTGGAAAAACCATAGCTTTGACTAGACAGACCTTTGTTGGCAAAGTAATGTAGTATAAACTGGTAGCAAGACAAAAAAAAAAAAAAAAACCTTTTAAATTAGCATAAAAGAAAGGACACCAAAGCACATATAAAGATCATACAGTAGGCCACACAATGAAAAATTAAAAAAAAAAAACTAAACAAACAGGAAAAGAAGAAGCATTAAAAGCAGAGGGCAAACTTAGGACCAAACTCTGCAATTCCACTTCCTCCAATAAGAAGATATACTTAATCCTTTTTGCACAGTATCTTACTTATTTTATGTGGTGTGAACCGCAAGGAACTAAAAGCAGAGTCTCTGGCAGATACTTGCATCCCATGCTCTCAGCAGCACAGTTCACAAATGCCCAGCGAGGGGTGCATGGATAAAGGAGTGTGGTCTGTGCAGACAGGGAGTATTATCCAGCCTCAAAAAGGAAGCACATGCTGAGAGGCTACAACACGGATGAAGCTCGAGGACATTATGCTCAGTGAAAGAAGCCAGATGTAAAAGTACAAACATGATGCCTGAGGCCCCTAAGACAGTGAAAATCAGAGACAAAAATAGAATGGTGGGTACCAGGGGAGGGGAGATAAAGAGTCAGTGTTGAATCAAGACAGAGTCTCAGTTTGGGAAGACGAGAAAGACGGTGGAGGGGATGGCTGCATAACAATGTGAACGTGCTTAGTGCCACTGAGCAAACATTTAAAAGTGGTTAAGAGGGTGAGTTTTGTTATGCATATTTTACCACAGTTAAATTAAAAAAGCAAATACACATTCACACACGGGAAGTATAACATTCAACGGAGGCACGACCCAGGACAGCACAAAAAGTCTGAATAAGAACTAAAATTTATAAATACCAATAACCTCGGCAACCTGGTGACTCAGATGGTAAAGAATCTGTCTACAATGCGGGAGACCCGGGTTTGATCCCCGGGTCAAGAAGATCCCCTGGAGAAAGGAACGGCTACCCGCCCCAGTATTCTTGCCTGGAGAATTCCATGGACGAGGAGCCTGGCGGGCGACAGTCTGTGGGATTGCAGAGTCGGGCACGACTGAGAGACTAAGACACACACACACAGTGACCTGGAAAGACAGATCAGAACCTGGTCACAATGAGTGAGCAGGAGACACATTCGTCTGCCTGCCGACCCTTTAGAATATTCAGGTCATGTACCATGAATCTTTGTAGAAGTATTCGAATATATCCCAAAGCAAATGACAGTGTGAAAGAATGCCCCTGACACAGTTACCATAAGCTGATAATATTGTATGCTCACTCCACCAATCTCTCTCAGTACCCAGAGAACCAGAAAAAAACATTCTATCAAAAACTCACGTCTTGACAGGACTGTAAAGACACTGCCCGTGTATTCCGTGGGCTCCTGGGACCACACTGATGGAAGCACTTTTGCAACGTGATCCCTGGGCCTGGGCCCTGTCACGGACAGCCTGCCCGGGCGTCTGTCCATATGTACAAGCAGGTGTGACCTCTGCCAGCGGCCAGGCGAGCTGGCCGGCAGTGCTGACAGTCATCCCGGGAAAAAGGCTGTGTGTTGCAGGTGGATGCTGATAAGTGGTTCTGACTGGCTTTGCAGATAACTGGTTGAAGGAATTCTTTCCAACTAAAATGTTCTACCCTATTGCTTTCTTGTGTGTAGTATAAAACCACTCTTTGAGTTTATAAACATGTTGAGATGATCCAGAGCTACTGAATACTCTCAGTTCCCCTTCACATATCCGATAACACTGTCTCCGGAAGTGACGTAGTTTGGGGTTTATTTACATATCACAGTGATTTTTTTTAAAGGTTTTTTTCTTATTTTTAGAGCAGTTTTAGGTTCAGAGCAAAATGGAGAGGAAGGTATAGTGATTTCCCACACATGCCCCATTCCTGTCCCCCTCCTCTACCATCAACATCCCACCAGTTACACTGTTACACTGATGACCCTACATGGACGACGTTGTCAGCACCCGAGTCCACAGCTGACCCTGGGGGTCACTGTGCTGTACGTCCTGTGGGTTTGGACAAATGTCCAAGGACAAGTATGCACCATCACAGTGTGACACTAAGTAGTTTCACTGCCCTGATCCTCTGTGCTCTGCCTAGTCATCCTTCCACCATCATTCAATTTTTTTTATTCTGAATTAAAAAACCATAAGGAGGTAGATTTTTTTTTACCAAGAATTTGGACCACAGCTGTGATAAATAGCTATTGCTTTACTGATAGAATCTTACTGGTCAGTCAGAAAGTGTCTGCTGTCCAGCCCCTTTGAGCCGTTGCTGCATTTATTCTGAAGGGTGTCCCTGTGTTTCTGACTCCGAGGCACACCTCAGGTTCTCTGTGCAGGTTCCCAGGTCAGTCTGGTGGGACAGCATCTCCTGGGTATTAACCTGGTGCATTCGTCTCCCTAAGGCCGGAAACCAATCTGTTTAAGTCACTGGATAAAAGGCAGGAACAGCCTCATTTGAGATTTGGCATCACATCACCAAACTCCCACATCGTGAACTGACTGGTGTGGCTCAGTTTGTGAGCAGTTGCTGTTTAGCTCAGATGTTGATGGAGATTAAGATCATGGTCTCAACCACATGTTTCTGAGAAGCTACACCTGCCTTCATAATACAAAGGTATTCACGGTCTAATTTTCCAATTTCACCAGGGTAACATCTCACACATGACTTTACACAAACAATGCATTTTTCAGTTGAATTAAATGAGCTGTTGACATGTAAAAATGCTCAAATCAGATAATTGAAAACTTGAAGTGCATTTGACCAAATACATTCTAAAAGCTGTTTGCGTATAAACTTCACTTTGTGAGGCCCAACACAGTTATGTAGATTTTAGGATGCTTGGGGTTTAACTGAAATGAAAACTGAATTTGATTTAACTCACCCTCAAATTTTCCTGCTGGCTCAGATGGTAGAGAATCTACCCGCAGTGTGGAAGACCTGGGTTTGATCCCTGGGACAGGAAGATCCCCTGGAGAAGGGAATGACAACCCACTCCAGTATTCTTGCCTGAAAAATCCCATGGGCAGAGGAGCCTGGCAGGCTACAGACTATGGGGTTGCAAAGAGTCAGACACGACCGAGCAACTAACACCTTCACCTCACTCAGGATGATGACTCGAATTCCATCTTGTGTGGCTCCCACCTGTTTATGATGGAAAAGAAAGCAGACGCTCTCCTGACCAGCCAGCAGGAGTGGCCTGTACATCACACTCTCAATTCTGTTTACATAGGGAGACGCACAGGTGACACAGGGATGGGACTGAAGGGGTAACTCAAGATGCCAGCCGCGAGCCAGATGGAAGTTCACACCTTTGAATTTGGCATCGAGACCGAATCAGAGCCTGGCCAGCTCCTGAACTGCACGTACTGTCGTTTCTGACACCAGAGGATCAGTCTCCACATTTATAGAAGTGGGACTTCCGTGGTGAGGGCCAGAAAACTTACCCACTTGTCACCAGCACGGAAAGTGATGGGGCCAAGACAAGCCACTTTGCACAGAGATTTGAATGCCTTCAAAGGTAAAATGGGCTTTTCGTTCTGAATCCACTGGTCTAAGAACACAAGGTCCTATTGTCTTGGACTGATGAAAACAGTAAGTTATTAAAATGCATTAATTCAGATTCCAATCACATTAATGCTCAGTCAGCTTATTAATAATGGTCCATCAAATGAAATGCAAATGATGAGAGGTAAAATTAATCATGAATTAACAAACTTCCTCTGTGAAGTAGCTTCCAGGAATTTAGCTAATCAGTTCCAATCGGTACATTCAGACACAGACAACGGCTCTCTCGGTGTCCCTTGTAGATTAGTCACGGGGGTGGATGCTGTGTGAAGTCATCACGGGTGTGACAGGTACCTCAGAAGGTGGACTCTCAAGGCTGCTCTTCAGCACAGGTAACGTAACAGTCACTATGGTCTGAATCATGGACAGACATGCAGTGCAAGATGGGGGTATGCGGGGAGACAGAAGCAGGGCTGGGGGAGAGGTCACAGAGCAGGGCCTCTCTGCATGCCTCAGGCCCTTGGGCTGTGACTTCAGAGACAGCTGGTGCTGCCCTGAGGGGCGGGGGCAAGCCTGGAGGTCTGGACGTCAGGCCCTGCGGTGCTCTGCTCTGTAGGGGGGCTGCTGTGAGCTGGGGTGTGGTGAACATCCCAGCTTCTGTGTGCTCTTCACGGGATCCTTCAAGGGATGATGGCTGAAGGGACTCAGCTGGGTTGGGATTTTACCAGCAGCTGTATTAAGATAAAATAGTGCTTAGTCTCTTATTTTGTTGAAGCCTCTAAGAAGAAAAGATACTGAAGCCCCTGTGTCCTTCTGCCAGGGCCGGGGTATTCCCAAATTCAAGTGGAAACTAACCCCAAAGGGGTGGTGTCAAGAGGTGGGGCTTTGGGGGATGGTGATGATATGAGGGTGGAGCCCCCAGGAGGGGAGGTGTCCTTGTGAAGGAGACCTCAGCAATCTCCCCGCCCCTGCTCCAGGTGAGGACACGGGCTCCCTCCCTCGGCTCTACCCCTGACCTCCTCTGGGCTCAGCGAGTCTGTCCTCCCAGCACACGCCTAGCCTAAGACTCCTGCCCTCAAGTCAGACTCTGCTGCTCAACGAGAGGCTGCTTTTGAGTTTGTCGTCACTCGGAGGGGACTGTTGCTAGATGACCTGGAACTCCAGGGCCGGCACACATCTGCTGGAGAGCAAATCCCCCCGAATCATTCTGTTGCTTTGGTATTCCGTGCTGCTCCTCAGGTTTATTTCTGCCTTTGTTCTCAGCCCACAGCACCGACGTAAACCTGCAGGGTAGGAGTGTGGGCCAAAATTATGGAGCATTTTTCAGCTTTTCAATGCAGCTTCAGAACTGTTTATTATTTCTAAATATCTTGCTAAGATACCAGTCGTTTGGGGAGAAAAAATAGATTGCTCTTAAACCAAATCAACTTTCACACAGATCCATTGTGGTACTACTGCAATTGGACTTGACGTTTTTCCTTTAAACAAAGTCACACGCTACTAACAACTTAAACAAACCTTACTCTTCGGAGATGAGATTGAAAAATGCACTCTGTGGTGAGGTTTACTATTCAGCTGAACTCTGTAATAGAAAAAGGAGGAAAACAGCTTATCTGGGCTGAGTAAGATTGACCTCCACACTGGCCGGGCAGCTGTCTCTTCTCTCACCCAAGCGACAGCGGCCGGATCCTTTCCTGCATCCGGGCCCGTCCTTTCAGAAAGGGTGTCTGGGTGCTGCATCTTCAGACCTCTTGGAAAGGGAATGCTCACTCTACTATCTTCACAGACTGGTACAGAATCCCCAGATCAAAAACACTGCCTCGCTTCTCCTTCATTCTATGGAATTTAGTGTTTTGGGTGAGTCCTTGTATGGACTGGGTTGATATTCTGTCCTAAACTTCCATCTTCTCTGTTCTGTGCCAGTTATCTCAGTATGCGCTTTAAGTATTCTCCCTTAAGTATCACTGCGTGTATTTGTACGTGCCCCACATGATATACTTGGGATATTGTATTCACTGTAAACTGCATGCCCTGGAATAAAAGCTTTTTCTTTCCACCCTGGAGTCTCCCCTTGAAAGTCGTCAATTGGGAAACCGTTTCCCTGTCTTTTTACAGCCTGGCTCATTTTACCCACGCTTGGTCTCTTCCTCCTTTTCCTCTGTGTTCTCAAGCCTACTGACCAAGTGACTGGCTTAATTTTCAGCATTAACTGGTGTTTTTTGTCTGTGTTGGTCCTAAATAAAACTCTTGGTCCAGTTGTGTAGAGGTTATTTTCAAACTCAGGTTTGCTGCTGTAAGAGGTGCTTCCAGTCCATTCTCGTCCCTAATGTGACTCAAATTTTCCATTGCTTTTCCATCCTCCCCTTTTCCCCATCACCGTGTCCTCCTCTCCTGGGGGAGCTCTACCTGGGTGCTGTCAACTGAGAGGAATGCTGAAGGGTGTCTGACAACCTGCCTGTGTTTCCCTGGAAATGACTCTAGAGGTGGGACCTTGCTCTGCTCCCACACGTGTGTGCACATACACTTCACACACTTTTTTTTTCAAAGGTTCTTGTGCCATTTGTTGTTTCTTTATTCACCTTCAAAGCTGCAAGACCTGGGCAGAGCTGGTGCATGTCAACCCCAGGTGCTCGACTTCCAGCCCAGGGGCAGGAACCAGGCCCGTCTGCCCGTTCGTCCCACTTGCTGGTGGTTACTGGTCTTCCTCTCTCCCCTGAGGTTTCATCTCCACCTTCAGTCTCATTGCATTGTTTGATTCAATAGCTCTTTGAGAAAACCATGTATCAAAACCCATAATTTTCAGTAAAATACTGTTATGGACGTTCTCCTGCTCTTGTCTCCAAGTATAGTGCTGTGCAATTTCATGTCAGGGCATCACAAGCTCATGCCTGACTCCCCTGTGTCTTTGCTCAAGTGCCAGGGACACTGGTGCTGCTGCTGTGGTGGCGTCTGTGATGGCATTACTGACGGGAACGGGGTGGGGATGATTCTGGTGACATGAGTGATGGTGTTGATGATGGGGATGGTGAAGGGTTGGTTAGGCCCTTGGACCTCAGCCCACTTTATAAAATAACACCCGTGAGCAGAGAAGGCCAGCTGTCCATGTACACATCTAAAGGAGGAGTCTAATCTTAGGATTTCCTAAGGAAGGTAGACTCGGTGTTTAGCTACATGTCCTAAATAAGCATGCTCTCCAAAATAAAAAAAATAGCTGTGACCACTTAAAATTGCTTTGCAGCTGTGTCACTAGCTCTGCTTTTTCATGTTCTCTCCTCCAACTGCAAAGTGCATTCCCTGGAAGATAAGAGGGACTAACTCTAATAACAAACTCTCAAGAGGAATTTCTCTGTGATCTTGTTCCAGACTGGGAAAGTATCTTCCAAGAAGTGCATTTGGGTGTATCTGTGCATGTCCCATGGCCTGTCGCCGGTGTGCGCTCCTCTTTGGAGCATCCGTAGACAGCGCAGAGCCCGATACTGGGCTCAGCTCCAAGGAGACAATAGGGTCTTTGTGTGCATACTGTTGCTAAACCCACTATTGCTGTTGTTTCTTTCCTTACTGTTCCCCTTGCTTTGATTTCATCTTTCAATTTATTCTTTTAAAGTCCGTGAATTTTTTTATATCTCTTCTTGCAAAGGACAAAGACTATATGAATAACAACGGGAGGGAACCTAAATTCAGTGTCAGAATGAAGACAAAGGGACAAGTTGGGAGCAGCCTGGTCCCCTTCCAACTTTCCACCCTGGAGTCTCCTCTTGAAAGTCGTCGATTGGGAAACCGTTTCCCTGTCTTTTTACAGCCTGGCTCATTTTACCCACGCTTGGTCTCTTCCTCCTTTTCCTCTGTGTTCTCAAGCCTACTGACCAAGTGACTGGCTTAATTTTCAGCATTAACTGGTGTTTTTTGTCTGTGTTGGTCCTAAATAAAACTCTTGGTCCAGTTGTGTAGAGGTTATTTTCAAACTCAGGTTTGCTGCTGTAAGAGGTGCTTCCAGTCCATTCTCGTCCCTAATGTGACTCAAATTTTCCATTGCTTTTCCATCCTCCCCTTTTCCCCATCACCGTGTCCTCCTCTCCTGGGGGAGCTCTACCTGGGTGCTGTCAACTGAGAGGAATGCTGAAGGGTGTCTGACAACCTGCCTGTGTTTCCCTGGAAATGACTCTAGAGGTGGGACCTTGCTCTGCTCCCACACGTGTGTGCACATACACTTCACACACTTTTTTTTTCAAAGGTTCTTGTGCCATTTGTTGTTTCTTTATTCACCTTCAAAGCTGCAAGACCTGGGCAGAGCTGGTGCATGTCAACCCCAGGTGCTCGACTTCCAGCCCAGGGGCAGGAACCAGGCCCGTCTGCCCGTTCGTCCCACTTGCTGGTGGTTACTGGTCTTCCTCTCTCCCCTGAGGTTTCATCTCCACCTTCAGTCTCATTGCATTGTTTGATTCAATAGCTCTTTGAGAAAACCATGTATCAAAACCCATAATTTTCAGTAAAATACTGTTATGGACGTTCTCCTGCTCTTGTCTCCAAGTATAGTGCTGTGCAATTTCATGTCAGGGCATCACAAGCTCATGCCTGACTCCCCTGTGTCTTTGCTCAAGTGCCAGGGACACTGGTGCTGCTGCTGTGGTGGCGTCTGTGATGGCATTACTGACGGGAACGGGGTGGGGATGATTCTGGTGACATGAGTGATGGTGTTGATGATGGGGATGGTGAAGGGTTGGTTAGGCCCTTGGACCTCAGCCCACTTTATAAAATAACACCCGTGAGCAGAGAAGGCCAGCTGTCCATGTACACATCTAAAGGAGGAGTCTAATCTTAGGATTTCCTAAGGAAGGTAGACTCGGTGTTTAGCTACATGTCCTAAATAAGCATGCTCTCCAAAATAAAAAAAATAGCTGTGACCACTTAAAATTGCTTTGCAGCTGTGTCACTAGCTCTGCTTTTTCATGTTCTCTCCTCCAACTGCAAAGTGCATTCCCTGGAAGATAAGAGGGACTAACTCTAATAACAAACTCTCAAGAGGAATTTCTCTGTGATCTTGTTCCAGACTGGGAAAGTATCTTCCAAGAAGTGCATTTGGGTGTATCTGTGCATGTCCCATGGCCTGTCGCCGGTGTGCGCTCCTCTTTGGAGCATCCGTAGACAGCGCAGAGCCCGATACTGGGCTCAGCTCCAAGGAGACAATAGGGTCTTTGTGTGCATACTGTTGCTAAACCCACTATTGCTGTTGTTTCTTTCCTTACTGTTCCCCTTGCTTTGATTTCATCTTTCAATTTATTCTTTTAAAGTCCGTGAATTTTTTTATATCTCTTCTTGCAAAGGACAAAGACTATATGAATAACAACGGGAGGGAACCTAAATTCAGTGTCAGAATGAAGACAAAGGGACAAGTTGGGAGCAGCCTGGTCCCCTTCCATATGGAGACACTGTCACATGGCACGTCAGCCCTCATCAACCACCCCTGCCCCAACATTTCATCTTTGCTCCTGCAAAGGTAATGGCTTCGATTCTGTGTCTGAACTTCCGTGTAAAGTCAGCGATCCATGTGATCCATTTGCAGGCCTTCCCTGGAGGCTGAGGTGGCTCTGTTCTTTGTCATGGGGGGCACCTCATGATGGCTACCCGGATCAATGATGAGGGCTCAGAGGCCACCCCACAACAGACACTCCCCTCCTTCCAGCCATCCTGACCCCTCTTCCTCCTTGTCATAGTGCTAAGAGAGGACAGTCTTCTGCTGGATAGAAGTATTCTGAGTTTCAGAAAGTTTATACATAAAATAACAAGGACTTGGAATAAATCCCTATCAGCTAATAAAAGAAACCCCTATCAGCATTAATAAAAGAAAAGATTCCTCCCTCATCCACCTCGCCCCCTGCTTTGGACACATGGACACAGACTTTTCCCTTAATTATGTCAGGTGCTATGTTTGAAAGCTCCAGTGCTCTTACTATTTCTGGAATTTAGNCCCCTATCAGCTAAAAGAAACCCCTATCAGCATTAATAAAAGAAAAGATTCCTCCCTCATCCACCTCGCCCCCTGCTTTGGACACATGGACACAGACTTTTCCCTTAATTATGTCAGGTGCTATGTTTGAAAGCTCCAGTGCTCTTACTATTTCTGGAATTTAGACAGAGACCGGCGGTCTGACAACCTGCTCTGACAGGTCCTAAGGGGCACAGATGGGAGCAGATGGGGTGTGCTGCTCAGAGGTGGGCGTTTTATTTGGAAAATTGCAGACATATGTAGAAGCAGACAGCATTACAAGCCCCTGTGTATTTATCAGCCAGCTCTCTGAATTTCCTGTTCATGGCTCACTTTGTTTCCTCTGTGCCCGCTGCGTCCTGAGCAAACCCCAGAGACACGCCCTTTTGCCAGGAAGGCAAAATGAAGTGCCCACTGAGCTAACCTGAGTGGTGCATTTAGACCAAATCCAGAACAACTCTGCCCAGCATCCCATACCCAGGTATGGTATGCACACAGTATAGCCCTGGTAACCGGAACTGCGGCCCCTGAGAAGACGGGGGATGGAAACTCACACACGTCTGCCCGCAGTGCCAGACGCCCGGGGAGGACGGGGACCAGGGGTGGGAGGAGCCGCTTGGTCTTGCCCACAGCTCTGTCCCGAATCGGTGCTGCACTGACCCTGAGTCCCTAGGATGCCGCATTTCATCACCCAAAGTGCCCCCAACATTAGGCATCAGCTTCAGAAACTGGGAACAGAACAAGATACCCCACCCCTCGCCTGGTCGCAGTCACCTACTGGGTGTCAGTAACTGAGATGCAGGCAGGAAAATCAGAGGAGAAAGCAGCCCCAAGGCAGCCCCGCCTACTGGCTGCCGCCCTCCAGCGTCACAGGGATCTGGGCCCACAGAGACCCCTGACGCCGCAAGTGACCCCGGTCCCCCCAGAGGGACAAGAAGCCGAAGAAATAAGGCCCTCTATTTGTGCCGTATGTAAATAAGAGGGACGATGGCAGGGAGAACGGACTCCCAAAGGGGGCGGAAATGGCTGCCCCCACCTCTGTGCTCAGACACACACAGTCCACACAGAGGACAGTCCACACAGAGGAAGAAAGAGGGGCTGCCCGGGGCTCCTACACCGGCCCTCCACCTGAGTCCTGAGGAACCACAGCCAGCACCGGACGTCGGGGGAGAGGCTGTGGACTCACAGTCGACATGGTGCCACTTACTCATCTCTGAAGCAGGTGAGGTACTCTGAGTCACAAGAGGGTGTCAGCACAGGCATCCACAGTCATCAGAATGTAAGCTGGGTGAGCACACGCTCACTGGGTGCCCCCCCCCCATGTCCCTGGTGCCCTGACCCCTGTAGGGGAGGAATCTCTCACATAAAATGGGGATTAGGACCCAACTAAAGGGAGACAAACTGGAGACTGGTGTCCCATAGATGAAGAGCACAAGATGAGGAAACCCCGAGGGCTGACCCAGGGACGAGCCGGGGGAGCTGAAGAAGACAGTCCAGGATTGTCCCTGTAAAACCCGACACCCCTGGCACAACAGGAAGCAGCACCTGCTCCATCAGGAAGGCTGCTGGGCATCAATCCTGTGATACAGGGCCCGATGGACCAGGGCCTTCCTAGACCAGGCCCATCAGCCTGTTGTACCCCGTCCTTCTGGGAGGGAGGCCCAGTGGGGAATACAGGATGGGACAGGACCTCAGTGGAGACAGAGAGGCCCCCGAGGACACACGTCCTGTGTCCCTGATTCCTCACCCCGCTGGCCACGCTGCTAGATCGTGCGTTAGGTTAAAGGATGCCTTCTTTTGTGTCCCATCATCCTTCAAGTCATAAGAAATGTCTGCTTCTGAGTGCCAGGACCCCAAATACACAACCAGAACAATACATCCAGACAGTGCCGCTCCAGGCCTTCAGAGAT
>SJYT01041639.1:343607-368936 GCA_006410635.1 Cephalophus harveyi
GACTGACATCTGGAGGAGGGAGCCTCCTCCAACATGAGATGACGTTCTGACTGCTGGTCCTACAAAGGTAGTCTCTGACAAAGTACTGTGACCGCCCTGACCACTGACTGATAGAGGACAGAAGATATCCAGGAAGAAGCCTCAAATATCACAACCAGGGCCCCAGGGTGTCCGCCTGGGCTCCATTCTTACATAGGGTCAGGGAAGCGCACCCAGGAGAGGGAAGAAGCTGTCTGCAGCCCACCCCACACCGCAGAACTAGAGGATACCTTAGAGGTTTCCAGGGGTGGCTGGGTTTCCCCGCATCTGGATCCCTAACTAAGGTCTAACAGCAAAGCCTCTACATGAAAAGCTGCAAGGAAAGGATGATGACTATTTTAAATGGAAGTCAGAATTCGAAGGGGCCTTTCAAGATTGAAAAGGCAACTACTTCAGGCCCTGCCCTGGCCTCCCAGACTCAGCTAAAACTGTGACCTTCACATTCATGAGAGAGGGCAATCATCCTTGAGTGTTGGGTCAAACACTTGGGCCCCCGACTCAGGTGGTTGGTTATTTCTGTAAGCAATCAGATCAAACCACTAGAGGTGGCCACCTTGCCTCTGGGCAGCAGCCCCTGTGACAGCTCGCTAAGGAGGCTGGAGAGTGGACGTGTGGTCAGTCACTACATGGACCCCACGCTGGGTCCAGGCTTTAAGGAGTCCTGGGGAACAAGGCAGCCATCCCCCCAGGTTGGTTCAAGTTCAGAGTGTGCTTTCAGAGTGTGCTTTCCAGTGACGACCACAAAGCCTGTCATGTGCTAAATCCTGTAGCCCTGCTCCCCACAGAAACAGAGGCCCCGGAGCCTGACTGTACAAGCACATAGACATGATCTATTCCAACCGCCCCTACCTGGGAAGCCAGCATCTCCCGAGGTGAGGAGGAGGGTCCACAGATAAACAGCTTTATTATGTGAGGGACTCCCAGACCCAAGTCTCAGACTGCCTCCCCCACCCCACCCGGGGCTTCGGCTTGCAGATGGAGCTGGGAGCCCTCACCCAAGCCTAGAGCTCAGAGGGAAGTTCTCACGTGTTTAAACAGAGTCCTGCAAGCACATGGGGAACCTGGAAGGAAAGAGACATCCTATTGTGGAGAATAAACAGGTGAAACAGGCTGGAAGCACAGTGAAACTCTGAAGCAGTAGGCCTTCCCAGAAAGGGAAGCATCTTGTCTCTGGGGACCTCCCTGGTCAGGCTGTGGGCTGACACTGCCGTCCCCCCGGTTTGTGTCGAAAAGGTGTTTCCATGTCCAGCTGTCGTCTGTCCCTGCCCCTGGGCGGAGGAGATGAAGCTACTGCCCGCTCTCCACCCTGGGCACACAGGACTTCGGGCGCTAAGCTGGCCTGAGTAGCCAGGCCCTTGGACCCGTGTTTCTGCACCGGTGGCTGTCCGTGGGCTGGGTCTCCTCGGGAGCGACCTGCAGACAGGCAGCCTTGGTGTCTGTGCGCCCGGACCCCCGCTTGTCTGAGAATCCTGCCCTCTCCTTGGAAGAGGGGCCAGGGTCCCATCTCAGGAGCCCACCAGCATTTCAATGCTTTTTGTTTTTGTTTTGTTTTCTCTCAACTGATCTGCGTTCTCCATTTCCTCCCATTTAGGAAAACAATTCTAGCCTAGAAGCAGGGGGAGAAAAGAGCTGGCTCTGAGATAAAAATACCTTCCACACCTATTGTTCTCAGCCTCGACTTCCACTTTCCAGAGCCACGATCTAGGACTGTGCCTGTTGCTGCTCCTGTGGCAGGTTTCTTGAGGAGGCTGAGACAACCCAGGGCCGTGTGAACAGACGGAGGGGTGTGAGCAGGAAAAGGTGGCAGACGTGGTCCATCCACCCAGACCCTGTCCCTCCATGACGCTTCTGTGAGCCCCAGAGTGTCCCACGCATGGCTCAGGAAGGAGTATGGAGCCGGAAGACATCACTAGTATTTTCTAACAGAGCTTGGGGACCCCAAAGGCGAGTCAGAGGGGCTTCCCGCTCAAGAACACAGCCTGGGAGAGGCTTTATGGAGGGCAGTGTAGATCCCTGTTCCCTGGAGACAGGCGTGTTCCTCTCCTCGTGGCATAGGTGAGGCAGCTCTCGTGCGAGGTCACTGGTGACTTGCTTCAGGGGAGGCCAGAGAGCCCTCCCGCACCTGCTATTGCTCAGACTTCTTCACTTGGAAATACTCCACAGGCCGAGGTGTCGTATTTTGGGGAGGCATGTCCCAGACCTCGTCATGGGGATGGACAAGCCTGGCTTAGCACCTGAACTTCAGCTTTGCTCCTCTGCCCCTGCAGACAGGGGACTTGGCCGGGCTCAAGTCCGAACAGCTGTACTAGCTATCTATGGCAGGTGGGTGCAGGAGGCCCAAGAAGCATCCCAGGTGTTGCAGCTCAAATCTGCATGGGGCAGGAGAGGGTCTGGGTGCCGAGGCCCGTGACCCCCACCCCTGGCCCCCATTCTAGGGGCATCCTGACACCCCCCACACCGGCTTCTGCAGATTGAAGCCAAGCAAGGGCTTCACAGTTTCCCTTGTGTCAGCCCCTCCCTTTTCTCCCACGCATCTGCTCCCAGGGGCCAAGAGTCCCTGGGTTTTCTAAGGGCTATGTTGACAAGTGTCTCTTTTTCACCATTTTAAGTTTATAAATACATGTGACTCATCATCCATGCCAAGGCATGAAGGCAGCCACTTTCTGTCAACATCTAAATAAATCCAACTAACTTCAATTCTTCTTCCATATGACAGAAATGCATTGCAAATCTTTATGTTACGGTATTTTGCAATTCATATATTCCGTAGCAATAACAATTTTCCTTCGTGAAGGCAGAAAGAATTTCTATTTCTCTATCACAATTTCAGCGCTCTGCTAGGAAGGACCTTAATAGCCATAACGATAAAACAACCATGGAAGAATCCTCCTGGAGGGAGTTTGTGAGCCTCTGTAATCAATAGTGTGGGAGGAGGGGCTCTTTATTCTATAAAATCATAGCTTTTGTGAAACAATATCAGCTGTATTTCACCGAGTTCAGATGCCCTGGAAGATGCACTGAGTTCTTAGGGAGAGCTGGCCTGGGGTCAGGCCTGCAACATCTGACCGCAGGGTCTGGCTGCCTGCCCTCCTCCCAGAGTCTCTGCACAGGTTGGTGGCCTGTTACCCGGCAGCTGAGAGCATTGCCATCATACTCTGTCTCCGTGCCTGTCCTGGGACGTCTGGGATGCTAACTCTAGAGGGGGACACAGGGGACGATGGACCGGGTGGGGTGAGGGGCCCAGAACAGCACCTGGCAAACAATGCAGATGAATCTGAACCAGACTCCTGACCAGGTCTGGGGCGAACACACCTGAGTGCAGGTTAAGATCCTCTGTGTGTAACATCTTTCCCCAAAGCATGTCACTTAAAACTTGCTTTATTATTCCAATACTTCCATAGATGAGACACCAGTTGTTGACCTCATGTGACCCAGAGCCCTGGAAGCGGGTTCCCACCAGATGCTGCAAGCTGGTGCCTGATTAGGACCCCTGCCTGAAGGACCCCAGGAAACCACCTGCTGTCTTGTAGCCTGAAGCACTCCTTTCCCTGGGTGGGGCATGGCCAGTGAGGGACCAGTGAACCAGCTGGGTGGGTGTGACATTTAAGGAGGAACCAAACAGAGAAGAAAGACACAGCCACTCTCAGGAACAGAGATAAATACTGTCTTAATGCAACATGTCAAAACATCAAAATTAATGCTGAAAAATCATGATGTACATAAAACAAAATCGGACATAAGGACAGCTTTGTGATGAGCCATACTGAAGCCTGAGGCAAGAAGAAATCAGGAATAGTAATCCTCTCTTTATTTAATATGCTGATTTTTTTTTTTTTGGTAATGGGGTTTGCATTAATTCTTACTTTTTTAACATTCTGCATTAAAATGGCAGGGATCAAGAGGACAGGGGCTCTGGGCCCAGGCTGAGCCCTCCATTGCCTCACTCTCTTCTTCGTGGGAAAAGGCCGGGGTCACCTTCAGAGAAGCCATGCTGGCCCCTCCTTCTTCTCCTTAGGGGCCCAAGGGGGTGGAGCCAGGGGATGGGGAGGTCAGAAGTGAGTCAGGACTTGTTCTACTTCGTTTACTCGTTCACCAGTTTGCTCATTTCTTCCTTCCTTCATTTTCCATTTGTTGATTAATTCCATTGCTCATTCACCTGTTTGTTCACCTGCTCACTTTCTTGCCCAATCCCTCATCACTTTTCTCATTTGTCCACTCACTCATTCACTCACTTATTCGTTTACCACACAACTGTCTCCTGGCACAAGGTCAGCACCTAGTTCCGGGACTGGACAGGAGGTCTCGTCCTCCTGTGCCTTCAGCCTTCCCGACAGGCCTTCTTGCGTGGCGTGTCCCCCTGCCCCCACCTCCCTCGTCCACAACAGGACGCACCTCTGCTAGTGAGGGTTCATCCTTCCTGCCCACCAGGTCTCAGGGAACAAGCTGGGAGGGACCACACTGGGCCCCCCTGCAGGGTTTGGTGGGGTGCGTCTTGGGTGGCTGGGAACACCAGGTCAGGGTGAAAAGGGGACCAGCTAGAGCTGGGTGGAGTCGCTGGTGAACCACTCCCCTCCGAGGACACGGTGGCCTCCCCTGGCCTCGGGGCAGGCCCTCAGGAGACACATCTCTGGGGCAGAGGCTCCAGGCTGGGCCGTCTTCCCTCTGAGACACGAGAGCAAACGGGGAGAGCCCAGGGTGGGTGACCCACGAGACACTGGGATTTTCAAAAGGGGGATAGATGAGAAGGAGGCTCTTCCCTCTTGAGTTGGGGACCCACATTCTTTGATCCCAGGCCCCCTGGCACTTGGGGGCAGTTATTTATAGCATGGAAGCCTTTTGTACAAAATGAGGGCCCCCCAGGCTGCAGGCTGCACCACACTCCAGGTGCGTGTTCTGCTCCTGACTGGGATCCTACTGATGTTTGCAAACACACACAACGTGAGGATAACAACCACTAGGTATCACTTGTGTTTCTGCCACATCGCCGCAGTGGAGCAGGTTCCAAGAGCAAGCTCCACAGGGAGGGGGCTGACAGGGGAGAACCTAACCGGACGGCCACTGGGGTCTATCTTAAACCAGCAGGAAGAGAGCCTCAGTCTTCATGCCCTCGCCATCCAGTCTGGTGATGGGAAGGGCCATGTGGGCTCCCCCTGCCTTGCCGGGAACCCTCTTGATTGTCCCTAGGCTTCCTGGCCACTGCACTGGGTCCAGGACACTGCGGGTGGGGTTGGGGTCCCCAGGAGCTGACTACTCCCAGGACCCAGGGTCCTGCCCCCCACACCCGCCAGCTGTGAAGGGATGTTTCCAGAGGCCTGGGGTGTTTTCCCCTGTGACGCACCTTCGCATCAAGATGTTAACCTGCCAGCACTAAGCGCCCCTCAGGGGCTTCCCGATGGCCCAGCACCCATCCCTGCTCCAGCCAGCATCCGGACGGGCAGGTGTAGCGCTTCCCCCAAGGCCCAGCAGGTGGCACCCGCGCCCTCAGAATGAGGCCACTACCCCCAGGGCCGCGGCTGGAGTCCAGCCTGCTGCTCTTTAGTGGGCAGGTGGCCTCAAGTAACTCCACTGTTCAGTGAAACCACGCTCCTCACCTGCACAAAAGGCCTCTTCAAAGCTCACTCAGCGAGTCTGTGGAAGCTCGGCTGCTCTGTCCTGCCGTGGCTGTCCACCCTAGCTCTGCGTCTTGTCTTCTGACATCCTGGGCCCTGGCTCACGTGGGGGTGGGAGGTGAGCTGTGTCCCCCACGCACCGGAGGGCAGCTTGGGGAGGGTTCCTGAGGCTGGAACGCGGCCAGACCCTGACAGTGGGAGGTCCCCTGCCGTGCTAGGGTCCCGGGAGCTCCCAGACAATCCACCAAATCCAGGTCAGTGCGGGACTCAGACCCAGGCCCCTCGCTGCCCCCCCCGTGACTGAGGAGGGGCCCCGTGGGCAGGTGGAGAAGATGCTCTGGGCAGCTGGTCTGCTGCGTTGAGGGTGGGGCCGCGCTGAGCCCCATGGTCTCTGAAGTCCCTGGGGACCAGGTACAAACCTGCGCGTCGTCCTCCGCGGCGCGAGTCCCCGGAGGCTGGCGGGCTCTTCCTGGGGCGGACTTGGCCTGGCCCCGCTGCTCCGCCGGCTCAGGAGGACGCGGGGCCGCACTCGGGGGGCCTTCGGCCCACCCTGCACGGGAGACAGCTGGCCTGGGCGTGGAGAGCCGCGGCCCAGGGTCAGACACGACCCGCTGAGCGGCTTAGGGGCGACGGCACAAAGCTCCGCGCGGTGGAAACCACGGCCGGCTCGCAAGGTGACGGGATGCTTTCCGCGGTTGGATTCTGCACTTTGGCGCTTGCTCCAGGGGGCTCCCTTATTTCTAAGAACCCTGGCCCAGTATCGTTAAAGGAGGCATTATTTTGTGTTTAGTGGAGCACCAAATTGGTGAAATACGGCTGCGAACCCGGAGATGAGTACCCCTGTTGCCATGGCGACCGCACCACCCTGCGTTTACCTGGAGACCCTCACGCGCTGAGAGCATCAGGCCCCCGAGGGCCCCAAACCATGGCCTTGCTCGGACAGTGCTTCATTTCACTGCGCCCTCAGGGAGCACCCACGTTCTCAGTAAAACAGCAGACGGCCAGTGAGCCCCTAGCGGAGGCAGCCCTGCACGGCTGTGCACGCCCACTGCCCACTGCAGGCCAGTCCGGGCTCGGGGACACACGTCTGCTCCCGCACGTGATTACGGGCGGATGGGCATGCTCGCACACACATAGGGACACACACAGGCTTGGGAGAGAAAGAGTCACATTTGTGGGGAACAGGGCTCCCTAGGGCCAGCCTCCCGGAGCAGAGGAGGCCGGGAGGAGGCCCGAGTTCTGACGCAATACGGTGAGGCCTGGCGGATACCGAGCCCTCAGTGGCAGGGATGAGTGCTCAGCTCTTGGGAGCTCTGTGCCCCCACCTCCTGGGGACTTAGTACACGCCTTCACCTGCCAGGTGAGCTGATCCTCATCACCAACTGTGGACATCAGGGACGCGTGACCGCGACAGCCGTTGGAGATGAAAGCCCACAGCACCGGTGTTCCTGCCCTCCTGCTGCACCCCTAGGCTCCCACAGCACCACTCACCCGATCCGACCCTGGTCAGGCCGCATCATCAAGACGCCCGTGACGGAAGCTGCTACAGGTGGCTCTAATGCACCGAGAGGGACATCTCACAGGGTTAATAAACCACACAAATAGTAGTTAATAAACCGAGAGTGAACACTTGAGAGGGAGGGTTGAGGAAACTAATCAGTGGCTTGGATGGCTCAGGACAGCTGTGTCTACCAGGAATATTTTCAGCAAAAACAGAAAAAGCACATTTCCAGAATTGGTGTTTTGTCAACAGCAAAACCTCAATACTTAAAATCATATAAACTGAGTCAGGAAGCCAGCTATAGTGGGATCAATGAACGAGTGCCTCCCTGACACAGTGGAGCCTGGATCCCGAGGTTGGATGAACAGTGTGACCCTGCCACTGGCCCTGTGGCTCCCCCCTGTCCTCCCTGGACCCTGTTTGGGGTGGGGTTAGAGGGGGCTCTGGTCCATGCAGATGTCAGACATCCTTCATCACAGCAGAAGCTGCTCAGGCACGAGGCCCTGAGGAGTTTGCCCCAGCTCCCCGCTCCTTCCTGCCTGGCTGCTTTCAAGGGAGCCCCCAGCTGCGCCTGGACTTGATAAAAGCCTTTTCAAGTGACACCCACAGATAGCACTCCAGGACTCCCCAGCTTGCTCTAAGGAGGTTTCACGTTCCTGCCTCCATGTTATGACTTGTGTTACTGTCTGTGAACGAAGGCCGTCTCTACCTGGCTGGCCGTTCCCTGTGGGCATCTGCGGTGATCGTGGTGGCTGGCTGCTTCTTCTTCACTTGACTGGCTTGGGGTTTATGCACAATGTCAGCCTTTCTGCCCATAGAAAGTGCCTTGTTTATTTTAGCAAATGTTCTTAATAGCCTTAATCTGCTGTCCAGTCAATAAGGTGCTCATCGACTTTCATGATAAATGAAGTGTTTTCCTGCAAAAATCCAGATGAAGTGCTGGTCTCCAAGGACATAAAAGGGACACACCATTTTCTTAACCTTTTAATCCTGGGTGTTGGGACAGCTAGAACGAGGTCATTCTCAACCACTCTGTTCACGAGCTTTCACAGTAGCTGACCTAATTCTTACACCCTTTCAGAGAAGTGGGAGCTTAGCTGCAGAATATCGGACTCTACAGGTCACCTTGGAGATAAAGCTGGTGGCCAGCTTTGGTGGGTCTGAGAACCTAAATGCTAACGTTTTTCAGGTGTCCCCACTAGTGTGCTCCTTTGAATCCAAACACTAAGCCTTTAGAAAGCACTGTCTCTGGTACAAATTGCTTTCAACGTAATAGCAGCTCTGGGTGATGGAATGAGGCCCTGAGTCCTCCCCAGGGGCTGGATGAGGTCCTGGACACAGGGGCGTGGATGCTGGAGGCCCAGCTGCCACGGAGCTCCATGCCACGTGGCCTTGGAAGTCCTGCCTTCAAGTGAGCCAGGAGGTTATGTGGGGCTAGGTCAGGGAGCCAGGAGGCCAGGGATCCTGAGGCAGTTATCCAAGCAGAGGGAAAGTTGGGACTAAAATTCCCAGCACCGGTGATGGACTCTTGCAGGGGCCTGCCTGGCCTTGATTCGTGAGTGTACACGATGTACCATGAGTGTGCACCTCTCATGACCCTGGGAGGTCAGAGTGGGGAGTAGAGGCCAGGGTCAGGGTCTTGGGCAGGGGTTAAGGCTGACCCAGGGGCTTCATCACTTCTGGAAGGCCCGTCTTGCCATCAGTCAGTATAGTCTGACGTGCCCAGAGGCCTGCAGTGGTGACTGCCCGTGGTGAGTAGGTGGTGAGGAAGCTTGAGTGGCAGGAGAGGGCCAGGCGGCCACAGTGCAGTCCCCCACACTGGACAGGGCTGAGACCGGGCTGCACGCGGCTACTGGATTGATGGGTGCTCTGAGACTGTCCTTGCTCGATAATTGTCCAGTGGATGGACACTGGTCAGGACCCCACTGGCATTCCCACTCCGAGCTCATGGAGGCTGTGGTTTGTGCTGGGGTTTGGTCTTGTCTGTTTGTTAATGAAAGCCACTGTCCCCCAGGAAGCAAGAGGCACTCTGAACATCCCCCGAACGTCCACATCTGTTATTATGGATTTCTACCAGATATCAGATGAAGAGACTTAAGAAAGGTTTTGTGAGAGTTGGGAGAGTGCAGCCACTTGCTTTTTCAACAGGAGGCTTCTTCCAGTGTCCTGAGCACACGCTGGGCCCCGGGGTCGTGGAAGCACTGCTGAGGGTGACGGTAAGAGCTCCTCCTTCTCTGCAGGAGGAGCGAGAGCAGAGCCAGGGAGATGTGGACATAGACAGGCGCTTACCCAGGTAAGCCTGGTGGCCGGCCGCCCACTGTCCACCTGCCGGAGCCCCAGGAGGCTGGGTCGTTCAGTCCTAAGGCCTGAGGTCCAGGAGCGCTGATGTCCGAGGGCGGGAGAAGATGGACCTGTCTGTACTGTTCAGCTTGGATGGCACCCACCACGTTGGAGAGGGTGGCCTTTGTCACTCAGTCCACAGATTCCAATGCTGCTTGCTTCCAGAAACACCCTCACAGATGCACCCCCGGACGTCCCATTTCAGCTGTCTGAGCCTCCGTCAGCCCTGTCAAGTCGACACATTAACAGTTCATTTAAACTGTCACGAGAAGTTAAAATCCTAATACAAGAGAGATTAGCATAGGCAATATAATACAGATGATACAACGAGAATACGGTATAGATACATATTAGTTGTTTTATTTTTAGCGAATTCATTAATTTAACAGACATATGAAGGCCCCTGTGTTACAAGCCCTGTCTCAATTCACAAAGAGAAAAACAGCAAAACACCAAGAATACGTTCCGAGCAGTTTGGGGGACATTCTTACATGTTTCTGTAACTGGTTTGGTCTTCATTTGACCTTTCAAATGTAAAAGGGAGTTTTATTGTTTGTCTGAATGTCCAGTAAACTCGGTAAAGTTCAGCCGTCCCATGACCATGGCCAAGAGCAGACAGAGGTCCCCCATTGCGGGTGACCACTCAGAATTGCTGGGCCAGCCTCCCTCTGACTTCAGGTTTGTACCCAGAAGATGGAACGGACAGGTCGTAGCTGAGTGAGGCCCGTAGGCAGTTTGGGAAAGTGACCACGGCTGGTTTCAGAGGCTGCAGTGGACAGCACTGTGTTGTGAAGGGCACCTTGGGTTACTTTTCTGGCCATTGTCACTCTGATTAACGCGGAATTTCAGCTCCCGAGTGAGGGCTATGGAGACCTGGTCATGTGCTCAGTGAATTCGGTGTCTAGTGCTTTAAAGGGTCATAAAAAACCTCGAATAGCCAAAGCAATCTTGAGAAAGAAGAATGGAACTGGAGGAATCAACTTGCCTGACTTCAGGCTCTACTACAAAGCCACAGTCATCAAGACAGTATGGTACTGGCACAAAGACAGAAATATAGATCAATGGAACAAAATAGAAAGCCCAGAGATAAATCCACATACATATGGACACCTTATCTTTGACAAAGGAGGCAAGAATATACAATGGAGTAAAGACAATCTCTTTAACAAGTGATGCTGGGAAAACTGGTCAACCACTTGTAGAAGAATGAAACTAGATCACTCTCTAACACCACACACAAAAATAAACTCAAAATGGATTAAAGATCTAAACGTAAGACCAGAAACTATAAAACTACTAGAGGAGAACATAGGCAAAACACTTAAATGGAGAAAAGACAATCTCTTTAACAAGTGGTGCTGGGAAAAATGGTCAACCACTTGTAAAAGAATGAAACTAGATCATTTTCTAACACTATACACAAAAATAAATTCAAATGGACTAAAGATCTAAACATAAGACCAGAAACTATAAAACTCCTAGAGAAGAACATAAGCAAAACACTCTCCAACATAAATTACAGCAGGATCCTCTATGACCCACCTCCAGAATATTGGAAATAAAGGCAAAAATAAACAAATGGGATCTAATTAAAATTAAAAGCTCCTGCACAACAAAGGTTTACATGTGTTTTACACCTATTTTACTAAACATTGATGTATGTAACAATCAATAATCAACTATCAATAAAAAGTTGTCCTGTCATAGATATATTAACTAAAAGTTTACTTATTAAAAGATTTGAATCATCAATTGCACTACAAGAATGGGCAATCTGTAGCATACTTATTCAGCTTTTTTCAGAAATACAATAATGAATCTAAGAATATTAGGTGGCATGACAAAGTAAATGGATTCATGTCAATGTATGGCAAAACCAATACGGTATTGTAAAGTAAAATAAAGTAAAAACAAAATTAAAAAATATATATATAATAAAAGGTCATCTCCATGTCACTTGCACAGAAGCACAAAATACAAAACATATCAAGTTGTTTTCCTTCTGACCATTTGAGTCACAAGTAAGAATGTAGAAATAAATATTTTTTCCCCAGTTTTATTTGACAAAACTGCATAAACTTCAAGTGTACAATGTGATGATTTGATATATGCATACATTGCAAATGATCACCACAATTCAATTAACACATCTGTCACTTCAAGTTGTAGTTCAGTCGCTAAGTCGTGTCCAACTCTTTGCAACCCCGTGGACTGCAGCACATCAGGTTTTCCTATCCTTTACCATCTTCCTGGAGCTTGCTCAAACTCATGTCCATTGAGTCGGTGATGTCATCTAACCACCTCATCCTCTGTCATCCCCTTCTCCTTTCACCTTCAGTCTTTCCCAGCATTAGGGTCTTTTCCAATGCGTCAACTCTTTGCATTAAGTCGCCAAAGTATTGGAGCTTCAGCATCAGTTTTTGTACTTGTGAGAACATTCACGATTTACTCTCTTAGCAAATTTCAAGTACACAGCACAGTATTGTTCCCTGCAGTCACACGCTGTACATTTGGTCCCCAGACCTGTTCATGGGATAAGAGAAGTGGGTGGGCCTGTGCTGGCCCAGGGTCAAGCCCCTCCTCACTGGGATTCCTGGTTCTTATAGGTCAGGCACCTCCTCACTGGGATTCCTGGTTCTTATAGGTCAGGCACCTGGCACTCTGGCACCAACTCACTCCTTGGGGTCTGCCTTGTGTGATATTCCTGCCAGCTGGTGATGCACCTGGCCCCCTCAGCACAGAAGGGACGCAGCTCCAGGGTCCTGTAAACACGGCAAGGACTAACCAAGCACAGTTGCCCTGAAGGCAGCAGAGACGGGACAGAGGAAGGCAGCAGGGATGCTGGCTGTCCCGGGATGCATCTTGCCTGAATCCCAGAGCCAAGTTAGTTTCAGCCTGGTTTGTGCTGTTCTGCGCCTACCCTGAGCCCTTCCAGTCACCCCAGGAGCCCTCCCCCCAACCCCTCACATGAACTGCACTGTCTGGTCCACTCTGGAGCTTCCCAGAGCCTTGGAGCCAGATCAGACAAGACCTGTGCCTCCCCCTGGCACACATGCCACCACCAGCCACGACGGGGAGTAATCTCATATGAGCCAGCTTGGAGAGGCGTTTTTGCAAACCATGGGTCCTGACCCACTAGGCTCACGAGATCAATTTAGTACGAAAGGAAGGAGAGATGGAGACACAAAGAAAACAGAATAGAACAGAATTAAGAGCACTGCGTGTGATAAAGTATCATGTCATAGTGTTAAATGGTTGTGTGTGTGTGCATGTGTGTGCCTGCACACATGTACTGGATCGTGACATAAAAGCTAATTAAAAGAGTTTGTGGTCACTGAGATAATGCCATACAGTTCAAGTAACATATACATAGGGCTCTTACATCTGAATTTTTTTCCTAAAAATAGGAAGGAATTGTCCTATATACTATAAAAAAAAACATTTATTTGAATTGCATTTAAAAACATCGAGCAGGTTTTTTCCATCAACTTCCTTCTTTTTCTATCTTCTATCTTCTTTTGTGACAATATCATCTAATATGAATAGTTTGGCTTTTTGTTTTTTTTTTTTATTTTGGCTGCATCAGTGCTCAGTTGCAGCATGCGGGATCTTCTTTAGGGTGCACAAACTCTTTAGTTGTGATGTGAGAGGAGAAGGGATGACAGAGGACGAGAGGGTCGGATGGCATCACCGACTTGATGGGCATGAGTCTGAGTAAACTCCAGGAGTTGGTGATGGACAGGGAGGCCTGGCGTGCTGCAGTCCATGGGGTCGCAAAGAGTTGGACACGACTGAGCAACTGAACTGAACTGAACTGAACTGAGGGTTCAGTAGTTGTGGCATGGGGATTCAGTTGCTCTGTGGCATGTGGGATCTTAGTTCCCTGACCAGGGATCAAACCTGTGCCCCCTGCATTGCAAGGCAGATTCTTAACCTCGGGGCCGCCAGGGAAGTCCCAAACGTAGGGTCGTAATGAGCAGACACACAGTGGGCGTGAGTCCTCGCATGGTCAACAGCTTTCAGTGAAGATTCACATGGTCGGGCACAGACATGAGTCCGTGTAAGACGAGGGGACAACAGACCAGACGGGGAGAGAGAGGGCCAGGTGTGGTGTGTGTGCGTGTGTGGGAGTCCTCCCAGCTCGGTTTCCTCCAGGACTTTTCATGGGTCTGAGCTGCACATCAGGGGTGGCTGAATGAATGGCTGTTTTGCTCTTCACTGCTCCCCCCTTACTTGGTTGAACTGCCTTGTTTTAAGTCTACTCCTCCTGGTGATGTGCTGTAAATCAGTTCTTCCTTTAAGGAAGAGCTGTTCGGGAAGGTTCATTCTCCCTAGTTTTCTCCTCTTCTCTGGAGAGTGAGCAGCAGTCTGGAGTGGAGTGGAGGCAGCTCTGACTCAGCTCATCTTCTGTGTGGTTTGTGATTTGCAATCGGCTGCGGCAGCTGGCTATTTGCACAGAAACTAAGGCCCTGGAGAAAGTGTTGGGTGGGCGTGGAGTCCCAACCCCACTCGTGGTTCAGGATTATCCCTCCTTGATGGCTGCATGAAAAACAGTTTTTGTTTCCCAAAGATTCAGTGTTTATTTCAAAAATTAAGATCCAGTGGGAGGAATAAACATCCTCTTGTATGATTTCTTAATTCATGGTTTCTCCTCTTTGCATAGGAGAGCCCCAGGACAAAATACTTTACCAAAAAAGGGAAAAATCAAGTTTGTGGTTGCAGTGACGAGATTTGTAAAAGAGACGGTTTCCTAGTGAATAAGGAGGGAATGACAAAGTAGATGAATATTTAGTTGAGTGATCCACGCAAGTTTCCTGAAATAGCAGACCTGGCTCAGTTGAGTAAAGTAAATTTAGGGCCTGAAACCTCTCAGAAATACAAATATTCTGTGAGGTGAGGTCCAGCCTAAGAGATCTGTCTTTTGTGACTTGTATTCATGTGAAAAATAGAATGTCTTCTGACATACAAGAATCAAGTGATTTAGGATTAAATCCAAGCAACAAAAGTTACAAAACCAGAGGCAGTGCTGAGGGCTGTAACTGATGTTAGGTTGGTCAGCCACCTGCACTTACGGGCTGGACTTAATTTTCTAAAGTGACAAGGTGATGCTTAATCACTGGTCACATGTTTCTGAGAGAAATTTAGTTAGCAAGGGCAAGTGCGTTCTTCCTTTTTGCTGCTACTTTCTGTCGCCCCCATCCAGGAGCTGGTCTGCATCGGGGGTGACCATTAGGATGTGTGTGGCCTGCAATCAGCAGCAGGTGGATGACGGGCTGAGCTCCTGAAATGGCTGGAGGAGCCACTTCAGCCCTGCGGGTCTATGTGTCCGGTCACCAGAGCCCACAGTTTCAGCAGTTGGAGCTGGGGAGCTCGTAGGCACAGTGACCAGCCTACCATCAGTGTTCCGTGTTCCCCGCACTGAGCCAGGTCTCTGCATTTGAGGCGGAGGACTGGGTTCTTGCGTTGAGGCCAAGGTCAGACTGTGCTCTGTGGTCTAGATGCTTCGTTGTCATTTTGTCACTTTTGCCGGGAGCCTCCCTGGTGGCTCAGAGGTTAAAGCGTTTGCCTCCAATGTGGGAGACCCGGGTTCGATCCCTGGGTCGGGAAGATCCCCTGGAGAAGGAAATGGCAATCCACTCCAGTATTCTTGCTCGGAGAATCCCATGGACGGAGAAGCCTAGTAGGTTACAGTCCACGGGGTCGCAAAGAGTCGGACACGACTGAGCGACTTCACCTACACCTTCACCTTCACCTTGGGGTCCCCCAAGGTGATGAGCTTGTCAGCAAGGCTTCCGGTTCTACTATTTTCTGCTCAAGGCTGGGGAAGGGCTGAACCCTCACTCGGCTGCTGTTGGGGCAACAGACAGGACGAAGACAGTGTCAAGCAGACTCTGGCGGTGCCTCCACCCAGGAGGCAGCATCAGCGGCAGCATTCATGGAGTGTCCGGGCCTAGTTTGAACCTCACCAGGACCCCATGAGAAAGGCAAATGGGGACCCTCATCTCATTCCCCAGGGGCTGATGCCCAGAGGGCGCACACCTTTGCCAAAACCTTAGAGACAGGGGTTAAGTCCACTCCGACAGGACCTGCGGTGTTCCCCCATCAGGGGGTATGACTGAGTCGGGCAACTGCGCCCCGCAAGGCCGAGCAGCCAAAGGGCACACCCGGAGGGCACACCTGGAGGGCAAGGTGATGGCTGCTTCCACCAAGGTGCCCTGGCTCTGGTGCCTGGGACTGAGTGTCACCAGTGGGAGGGAGCAAAGGAAAAGAAGGAGCATAATATTCCACCCATATTTCTCCACTCTAACCATCTGTGCACCCACTCTTACAGGCTGCTGAAAGCTCTGGCCGCCACCTGAGTTGATGTGCACCCCTGTCTCTTCGTGGTCAATGTCCCAGACCCTTGCTCCCCTCCAGATCATCTTGGGACTGCTGAGATCCCATGGCTTCCTCTGCTCTCAATTCTGACTCTCAAACCACAATGGGCGTGGAGACACCACCGTGGATGCTTCCCCTGGGTAGAAGGCTTGGAAGCATTGGCTACCTCCCAATCCTGCCAAACCCAAGGCAGGTGTGGTTGACAGGGCCAGGAAGATCTCAGGCTGTTCCTGCTGGAAACAGAACCACCTGAGAGAAGACGCCACCAACCAACCGTGACAGCTTCTGAAGCATGGGGTGGAAACTTTCCCCCTCCTTCTCTAGATTTTTACGTAATTCGTCTCTGATTTTTATGTAAATCTGCCATTCAAATCCCATTTCCGAAGGCCCGAGGGACGTGTCTACACAGCAGCATAAATCCCACTTCCCCAGGGCTCTGTTTGCACAGCAGTGTAAACACAGTCACTGCATTGGGAGCCCACACGTTGAGAAAGCCTGTGTGTCCCTGTCTCACACAAGGTGCTACCAATACTATCTGGATCACCCATGGTTGGTTATTTTTCTTACTTGATGACATCTTTAACATCATGGTTTCATTCTTGCTTTGCTCCACTTCAAGTTTTCATAAACTCTGAAGTTGTATTTTTCCTAGATATTTACAGAAGCCTACAACATATATCAATTTAGATCCCCAAATAGGAGATGTGCCATATATTCAAAGGAAAGATATGCAAAACAGGAAGTAAAATTTAGACTCACTATGGTCGATGGAGGAAATGTAAAGAAGGGCTCCACGGGACATCCCCAGTCCCGCTCGTGCATCGGGCTCCTCAGCATCCACGGCCCAGCGACGGCTGCTCCAGGGTCAGGTGGCCTTCACTGTCACAAGACAGTTGTCCGCAAAGTCATGACATCATGTTGATAGAAAATGCACACTTTCCAGTGTCCTTTCTGGGTGTGCACTTCAGTTTTCTTTATGCTAAACAAGCTGAGACACTTTGACTGCAAATATTATTGTTGGATTTCAATCTCCTAGAAACAGTTTTCTGTGGCATTTCTACTGAAAGTACCCTCCACTTTCTCAGGCTGAGCATAGTCACGCCCCACGTGGGAACTTTGGAGGATCGATCAGGGGAGACTCAACCGGAAAGTGCACACGACAGAAGAAAGAGTTCCTGCCTGCAAGAACGTTTATGGGCCTTTCACTGAAAACAGCAGATCTAAACAGTGAGAGTGAAGCACGTGCAGCGACCCTTCTGACAAACAACAACAACAACAAACAACTTTGGCCATCAGTGATAACTTGGTTAAAAATGTCTGCAGTGTTCTATTCTTTTTTTTTTTGAAGTTACTTTACACTGGTCAAAATGGCCATTATTAAAAATCTACAAGTAACAAATGCTGGGCAGGGTGTGGAGAGAAAGAAACCCTCAGCTGGTGGGGATGTAGACTAGTGGAGCCACTGTGGAGAACAGTATGGAGTTTCCTTAACTGGGCGCACACCCAGAAAAGATGAAAACTCTGATTTGAAAAGATACACACACTCAGTGTTCACAGCAGCACTACTTACAATGGCCAAGACAGGGAAGCAACCTAAGTGTCCATCAACAAATGAGTGAAATAAGCAGATGTTGTATGTATATACAATGGAGTATTATGCAGCCATAAAGAAGAATGCCATTTACAGCAAGAAGGATAGACCTAGAGATTATCATATCACGTGAATTAAGTCAGACAGAGAGAAATATCATATATCACTTATATGTAGAAACTAAAAAGTTGATACAAATGAATTTATCCACAAAACAGAAATAGACTCACAGACACAGAAAATAAACTTATAGTTACCAAAGGGGAAATGTAGTGGGGAGGGATAAATTAGGAGTCTGGGATTAACAGATACACACTACTATATATAAAATAGGTAAACAACAAGGACCTACTATATAGCAGAAGAACCTATATTTAATATCTTGAAATAACCTATAATGGAAAAAAATGTGAAAAAGAACACAGGGACTTCCCTAGCAGTCAGTGGTTAAGAGTCCATGCTCCCAATGCAGAGGGTCCAGGTTCAATCCCTGGTCAGGGAACTAGATCCTGTATGCCACAACTAAGATCCAGTGGAGTCAGATAAATAAATAAATATTTTAAAAAGGAAAAAGAACATATATGCATTTGTAATACTGAACCACTGTGCTGTATACCTGAAGCTAAATGTAAAATTGTAAATCAACTATACTTTAATTAAAAAAATTAACATTTAAAAGATACTTTAAAGAGAATTACTGGTCTGTTTTCTTTTTCATATCAGTTTATAATTAGGGATAACAGCTTTCACATCTGTGATTAATCTGATATTGAGGACTTGTGACTTCTCATCTGAACAGTTGCTGACATCTTTCCTTATGAATATCTATGGTCATGCCACAGAGCAGAAACAAAAGTCAGTGCTCAGGTAATAGGCCTGACTGTGTGTCTGTCTGTCTGTTTACCTATCTGATCATCTGTTGGGCTTCCCTGGTGGCTCAGTGATAAAGAATCTGCTTGCAGTGCAGGAGTACAGGAGACATGGGTTCAATCCCCGGGTTGGGAAGAGCCCCTGGAGGAGGGGCATGGCAACCCACTCCAGTAATCTTGCTGGAGAATCCCATGGACAGAGGAGCCTGGTGGGCTATGGTCCATGGGGTTGTAAAGAGTCAGACATGACTGAAGCAACTTAGCAGGCACTCAGCCATCTATTATCTCTCTATTGATTGGCAGTCTATTTCCTCTCTCATCTACGTGTCTATCGTGCCTGTCATCTGTTGTCTAGTACCTTGTGTCTATCATCTATCATTGTCACCTGTTATCTGTCGTCTATTTATCGTCTCTATATCTCATCTATCAATCTATCATCTATCTATTATCCCTGTGCCCATCACCTATCTCTATCATCTATCGACATACCATCTTTCCTATTTCTCAATCTTTCCATGAACCCAGCTCTTCAACTTTTTGTGCTGCAGAGAACTTGGTTCCTTTACTGCTTTGATTATAAGGAGGAAGCAGGTGTGAGAGAAGTTGGTAGGTAGAGAAGAGCTGAAGTCTGCACAGCTAGGACTGGAGTCAAGGTCTCTGGGCTCAATCATGCCACTTTTCATCGAGTCAAACAAAATAACATGAGCACTTCTGTTTTTCTGAGACTTGGATTTTCAGTAAGCTACGCGCAGATAATGAAGGCCCGTAATCCTCTTTCCATATTAAAGACTGTGATTTGGAACAGGGAAGCAATGGTCAACTCTTAGCTGTTCACGTCCAGAAATTTTTCAAAAAATGCCAGAAGAACAGTATCCTTTACTGTCCCAAGCATGTACTTTCATCATCAAATAGCCTGCCTATGTGCTGCTGGTTACACAGAACAATCTCTCTCGCCTCTTTTATTATCTTGAGCTGCTTCTATTATTTTTTAAAGAGGTCAAATGTTATTTAGCAATTTATTCTCTAGGAGAAAGTTTCACTGTATTCTCTTCTTACTGAGTTTTAAAATGATTTTGCAACATTTCCTGTTGCCTATGGATTGAGAGCAACACGCACACCATCTGCTTGGTGACAATGATGGAAACTTTGCACCATTGACCAAAGGACAAAAACGTTTACGCAAGGGACCTGATCGTGTAGATGGGAACAGGTGGCACCCCCTCCAGGCAGTTCCTGTGGCCTCAGACTCTAGGGCTGAGACACACTGACCACTGCTTCCTCTGGCCATTCACGGTGGTCAGGCCAACGCTGAGCTCATTCTTGAGGCCAAAAAACCCCTGAAGTGTGGTGCATGGCCTCTGAGTGCATGGCCCTCTCACTCACCATCTAACCCTGTGGACAGATGCCAGAGGGAGGATGGGCCCAGATCCTGGGCCAGGGGGGTGAGGCAGGCCCGCCCCCTGAGCTCCGGGCTGGGGATCCGTCCCTCTGTCCCAGCGCACGTTCCCTGTCCTCGCTCTGCGCTCTCGGCATCATCAGCATCACAGAAACAACGAGCAAACTCTCCTCTTCCAGTTCAGAGGCTGTTTTGGAGGTGAGTGAGGGCAAGCAGCTTGTAAGAATCAGCTCTGGGTCTGAGCCTGTGCCCTGGTGTGTCCACAGCCTCCGTCCCACCACGGACGTCAAGGGAGGCCCTGATGGACTGGAGGTTCCCGGAGCAAGTGGCCTCGCAGAGGTCACTAGTCCTCTCTTTTCTCCTAATAACCTGTCCCTTGCCCCATGTGGCTGCAGAGTTACCGCACACCTGCCTCCTTTCTTGTTGAATAGAATAAGCAGGGACTTCACAGGACTCCGGGCTTCCGGCAGGCAGGGCTCACAGATGGGGTACCTCCCCCAGCTAGAGGGGCTCCAGGGAAGGAACAGAGAAGAACCAGCACGACTGGTCCGAGCGTCCACCTCACATAGCAGCACCCCCCCCTCCCCGCCCCGAGCACCCTCTCTCCCTGGGAGCAGGGCAGGAGCTGGGAAGCTGGGATGTGTATAAGAGACAGGGCCTTCACTGTCACAAGACAGTTGTCCGCAAAGTCATGACATCATGTTGATAGAAAATGCACACTTTCCAGTGTCCTTTCTGGGTGTGCACTTCAGTTTTCTTTATGCTAAACAAGCTGAGACACTTTGACTGCAAATATTATTGTTGGATTTCAATCTCCTAGAAACAGTTTTCTGTGGCATTTCTACTGAAAGTACCCTCCACTTTCTCAGGCTGAGCATAGTCACGCCCCACGTGGGAACTTTGGAATTCAGTGGTTCCAGGTGACACAGCCTAGACCTTGGGCCACAGGGGTCGTCCTAGAAAACAGACACAGGGCGGACCTGCTCTCCATCACAGTGGGGGTGGCCTGGGATCTCAGGGGTTCTGGGGGCCCCTACTCTACTGGGCGTGTGTTCTCGGCCAGGCCGGGCCGGAATGCCAGCACAGAGCTGTGTCAGGCCGGTATCACGCGGCCCTGTTCCTCCCAGCACCCACAGGGCTCAGCCAGGCTTCCCTCTCCTCAACACTGCCCCCTCGCTGGAGAGGCCTCGCTTTCCATCTCTGCACCACATCTCCCAGGGGATGGAGGAAGGCGAAGCCATCGCTGGTTACCCCTCCTCAACGCTTCACACCTGTTCCCGTATTCTGCCCTCAGCGTGACACAAAGCTGGTTCTACAGACAACAGCGTAAGCCTTGTGCCAACCAAGCAGGTCCTGGAAGACTGGCTGACTTCGAGTCCACGGGCAAAGCCACCTGACAGAAGGCACGGTCCCCCCGCCCCTTGCCCCACGTGGTCCAGGCCTCGCTGCTCTCGGTTCTCTCAGGTGTGCGTTCTGCGCTCATGCGGGCGTTTCATTCCCGCCTCCACAGAAGCTGCTGGCCACGGCCCAGAGAAGGGGGGCGCCCCGGCAGGTCACCCGGACGGGCTGGGCCAGGCCCTCCACCCAGGGATTTCTCTCACGGTCCTTGGGGACATCTAGAAAACACACGCAGTTACAAGGAAGGTAGCAAATGGCACTCACCATCCGCCAGCAACCTCTGATCCATGACGTGGGGGCTTTTCCTTTCCAGGTTATGGTCGCTTGTGTACACTGCATATTTAATATGATCTGGTTCATACCACACTGTGAGGACTGTCCTGTTTTTCATTTGAGGGGAGGAAAAAGTGCCTTTTCCTACTAGTCTCCTGGGTTCCATGAACTGAACTGGCACAAGACAGACTGGCAGGAGAAAAACACATTCATTTAGTGTAAGTTTTATTGATATAAGTATTTTTTGGCATGCATGGTGGGGGAAGCTTCACAGGAAAGAAATAAAAACCCAAAGAAGTAGTTGGTCTCAGAGATTTCTATACTCTTAACAAAGGGAAATAATTGGTGGAAAGTGGGGTGGGCTTCCAGGGGCAGGACACTGTGAGCAGGTGAACATAGGGGGAAACGCAGCCAGTGTGAGCCATTGTAGTAAGTCTTGTTTGTGAGGATGCATCTCAGTGCCAACTTTGTCTTCTTCTCGGTCAGCCCACCCCCCACCCAGAGCGGGAATCTATAGCATCTCATGTTCAGAAGCTCGGCCTTGAGTCAGAGGAGGGAGGCTCTTGGAAAGCTGTCTTCTGCATCCGCTGACTCCCAACCACCTTCAGCTCACAACAGCCCACGTGCCAGAGCAGCACGTCCCAGGGCCATCTCCACACTCCCCTCACATCCCAGACGTGGGCGGGTCCACACGGAGAACCCAGACAGACGAGCGATGTGTGCCGTTGAGGGCAAGCATAACCTTTCTGGTCTCAGTTCACTTGGCCCTGGAAACAGAGAAGACTGTAATAATACAGTTGACCTTTGAACAACGTAGGTGTGAACCATGGGGTCCACTTACACAGGGACTTTTTCAATAAAAAAGCACTAAGACTACACGATCCAAGGTTGGTTGAATCCAGGGATTGGAACCAAGGATTCAGTGGTCCGACTATAAGGTGAGAGGTGGG
This sequence comes from Cephalophus harveyi, assembly GCA_006410635.1. Taxonomy (NCBI): domain Eukaryota; kingdom Metazoa; phylum Chordata; class Mammalia; order Artiodactyla; family Bovidae; genus Cephalophus; species Cephalophus harveyi. Next base: position 365,952 of record SJYT01041639.1, read on the forward strand.
TTTCCATGGCTCAGGGTCTATGTTCTTCCAGGGTCACTGGCAGGGCTCCAGCCTTCCTGGCCCCATGGGAACCACTCTATCTCCTCGGGCTCCTTAGGGGGTGACAGTCACCGTTCTCATTTTCCTGAGAAGACAGATGAGCCTTGAGAGTCTGGTCTTGGCTGAGGCCCCCGGGTGAGCAGCCGGGGGGTATGGGAGCCAAGCCTGGTTCCAGCTCACATGTTCTGGACCACAGCGCTGATGGGACCCCCTCTGGCAACTTCTCATCCAACTCCAAACTAGAGAGATTCCGATGGTCCTGTCTGTGTGCCGGGTGACACGTGGGTGCCTTTCAGGCAACAAGGTAATCTGGCACAGCAGCCTGTCCCTTTGTCTAGTTTTCCATCCAAACCTGAATAATCAGACAGGAGTCTCTCATGACGGTAGAGAATAAACTCAGAAAGGCAAAACTATGGGTTCAAAATACATTATTTTTAAACAAAGGATAAACTCACAGGACCCACAGGAAAGGTCAGATCTACAGAGCCAGACCAGTATCTGTTCAACTGCGCTGAATGAAAGATGATTTGGCCAAGGGACCGGGGAGAGACCTTTTATCTGATCTGATTTTATACAAACATTTCTGCACTCGGAGCGTGAGGGACAGTTCCAAAGCCATATCACAATCATCACACGTGTCTGCTCCAAATGTCGTGTTTTGGACACTGACTTACATCCACAGCGATAACCAGGGCTTAGTCCATACTGGAGGCACACAGCTGTGGGCACATGCCTGCAGGTCTGCTTAGGTGGCAGTTCTGACTGTTCACACCAAGGTTTGCAAACAGAGAAGATGTGGATCAAGGCTCTGCAGTGGAGGGTTATTAGAACCTGCTGGGACAGTTGGTGGTTTTAAACAGACATCATCTTCAGAAGGAAGGCTCGTGCATCAGCAAGGCAGCCAGGGGCTGGCGGAGAGCCTCAGGGCACACAGAGAGCCCAAGACGAAGCCCAAGCAGCCTGGTCTCCACTGAGCTGCCATCCCTGCATGCAAGTGTCCTCCGCTGTGGTTCAGGGTCAGCATCGTGATGGGGGCCTTGGTTCTTCTCACCCACAAGCAGTGGACTCCCAGTTTCAGCCGGGAATGGAAAACTGGTCTCTGGAGAGCCTCAGGACAGCACAGCTGGGTAAGATGATCAGCCTTTCAACAGCAGGACGCAGAATACCGCGCTCATCGTAGGACGGTTTTTATTTATTTGGCATTTCAGGGGCCTATTCACGAGGAGACACTGGGTGTGTTTTCAGTGAAGACAGCTACGTAGGAAACTGAAATAGACTCAGGCACTGAGCAATGTTCTCTTAGAGGTTTGCCTACTTGCCAGTTACAAAAATAATTTTGACGAGTTTAAAATGGGCCTTATTCCCAGAATCCCAGCTTTTTCTATTTGCAGCAGTTAATACTTGACCTGGATTCCCGATGAGGGTTAATATTCACAACTTCATTATTTGGCAAAATGCTATCAGGCTGACATTGCATGTTCACAGCACAGGAGAGTTTGATGAGGTGGCTCCTTTCTGGATGAGGAAGTGCGTTCTTATTTTCTGATTAGAACATGGAAAATTCTAAATGTCTCTCATTCAAAGACCACTTCCTCCCTGAGATTTTAAGTCACTGGGATTTTACTGTCAAGGTGTGGCTACAGCCTGACACTGGATTTGTTCTCAAAACCATTTCTTATGTGGCCACTCGGTGCAGCCTGGTTAAGAAATTTAAACACTACTCACTGAGCGAGCCTCTGGAGGGAAATGTCTCATTTTAATGAGCCCCTCGGGAGGTGAGAGCCGCATGCTGCCTAACAGGAATTTTGTGTTACGCTTCGTGCTAAAAATAGCACACGGCACACTGGCTACCATCAATGTTAGTGCAATCATGGTGATCACAGTGTGATCCTTTAAAAATGGCAAAGCTTCATTAGGAGAAAGCAAAACTCATATTTCCTTTGAACATTCCTTCTGTGCACACAGGGGTGAGAATAACCCTGCTGACTGGGAGTCAGAGCTCCTCTGGCTGGCTCGTGCCGTGGCTTCTTCTGCTTCTTCCTTGTTACCTCCGGCAGTTCCATTTACTAAGCACAGCCTGGGAGAGAAAGGAGCTGGTCTTCACTAGCCTGGAGAAAGTGAAAGTGAAAGTTGCTCAGTAGTGTCCGACTCTTTGTGACCCCATGGACTGTACAGTCCATGGAATTCTCCAGGCCAGAATACTGGAATGGATAGCCTTTCCCTTCTCCAGGGGATCTTCCCAACCCAGGGATCGAACCCAGGACTCCTGCATTGCAGGCAGATTCTTTACTAGCTGAGCCACAAGGGAAACCCAAGAACACTGGAGTGGGTAGCCTATCCTTCTCCAGCGGATCTTCCTGACCCAAGAATTGAATCGGGGTCTCTTGTATTGCAGGCAGATTCTTTACCAACTGAGCTATCAGGGAAGCCCTAGCCTGGAGAAGCACGATCAATTAGTGGATAGCAGGAGGGCCTAGAGGATCTATCCCACGTTGAAGGTCAGGAACAGCCCCTCGTCCAAGGTAAGGAGCCGTGGCTGTGCTTTGCTGAAGCAGCAGTGAAGAGATGCCCCACACCCAAGGTAAGAGAAACCCAAGTAAGATGATAGGTGGTGCAAGAGGGCATCAGAGGGCAGACATACTGAAACAATACTCACAGAAAACTAGTCAATCTAATCACACTAGGACCACAGCCTTGTCTAACTCAATGAAACCAAGCCATGCCTGCAGGGCAACCCAAGGCGGGCGGGTCATGGTGGAGAGGGCTGACAGAACTTGGTCCACTGGAGAAGGGAATGGCAAGCCACTTCAGTATTCTTGCCTTGAGAACCCCATGAACAGTATGAACAGGCAAAATGATAGGATATCAAAAGAGGAACTCCCCAGGTCATTAGGTGCCCAATATGCTACTGGAGATCAGTGGAGCAATAAGTCCAGAAAGAATGAA
>SJYT01041639.1:378337-446763 GCA_006410635.1 Cephalophus harveyi
GTACAATGTCACGAACCTCATTCCATAGTTCTTCAGGCACTCTATCTATCAGATCTAGGCCCTTAAATCTATTCCTCACTTCCACTGTATAATCATAAGGGATTTGATTTAGGTCATACCTGAATGGTCTAGTGGTTTTCCCTACTTTCTTCAATTTGAGTCTGAATTTGGCAATAAGGAGTTCATGATCTGAGCCACAGTCAGCTCCCGGCCTTGTTTTTGTTGACTGTATAGAGCTTCTCCATCTTTGGCTGCATAGAATATAATCAATCTGATTTCGGTGTTGACCATCTGGTGATGTCCACGTGTAGAGTCTTCTCTTGTGTTGTTGGAAGAGGGTGTTTGCTATGACCAGTGCATTTTCTTGGCAAAACTCTATTAGTCTTTGCCCTGCTTCATTCCGCATTCCAAGGCCAAATTTGCCTGTGACTCCAGGTGTTAGACTCCAATTAAAATAAATAAATTAATTAAAAAAAAGCAGCCCCACAGTGACCCACCGCCTCCAAAATAAATAAATAATAAAATAATCAGAATCTCCACACAGATGCTTGTTTCTTGGACACCTAATTTTCACTAGCTCTTATATTTAATGTCATAGGAGATATTATACATCTCTCAAAGATGAGAAAAAATGAGGAATAACTGGAAAAAAAGATGTACTTTAATTTTAGAGCAAAAGGATATAAATAAAGCCATGGAAAAATGACTTGCCGGAAAAAAAAAAGTTCAGTATCACACCTTTTACAAAAACTGAGTGAAAATATATCATAGATATAAATGTAAAACATAAGACTACATAATGTTTAGAAAAAAAAACAGGAACAAATCTTCAGGACCTAGGATTTGGTGAAGGGTTCTGAGATATCACACCAATAACACAACCCATAAAAGAAAAACTTGATAAATTGGACATCAAGTGAAAAACTTTCACTCCATGAAAAGCCTAAAGACTCTGTTCAGAGAAAGATCCAGTTAACAAGCCGCAGATGGGAGAAAATATCTGCAAACCATATATCTGATGAAGGACTAGTATCTAGATTATGTGACGAATTCTTAAACTCAACGTTAAAAAAAAGCTCAATTAGAAAATGGGCAAAAGATGTTAGGGGCATTTCACTGAAAAGAGTATGCGATGGCAAAAAAGCCCATGGAAAAATGTTCAACATCACTAGCTATTAGGGAGATGCTGGTTTAGGAACCATACGGGTGAACTTCCCTGGTGGTCCAGTGGTTGAGAATCTGCCTGCCAATGCACAGGACAAGGGTTCCATCCCTGACCCAGGAGAACTCCACACGCCATGGGCCTAGTACTAAGCCAAGGGCCACAAGTACTGACCCACGCACCCTAGAATCTGTGCTCCACAAGAGAAGCCACCACAAGGAGAAGGCTGCACACTGCAACTAGAGAAAGCTGCACAGCCAAAAATAAATAAATAAATGATTAACTAGAGAAAAAAAACCATAAGGGCTGCATTACACACCTATTATATCAGCTAAATAGCATCAACATGAAATGTAGCAACTTGACTTCTAACAGAATGTCCCTCAGCAGGTGGATCGTTCAACAGACTGTGGTATGTCCATATCATGGACTATTACTCAGCTAAAAAGTAAACTGCGGAGAGCTGCAACAGGGATGCATCTCAGGGTCACTGTGTTGAGTACAAGAAGCCAATCTTAACAGGTCACTGATATGCACTGCCACTAATATAACATCACGAAAATGACAAAATGAGAGAAATGCAAGCAGATGATGGCTGTAGGGGGCTCAGGGTGGAGGGATGGACAAGAGACTGACACATGTGAATATGAGGTGTGCACTAGTTTTCTAGGGAGTTCATAACAAATGATCACAAACTAAGTGGCTCAATAGAAACTTGTTCTTTTGCAGTTCTGGAGTCTAGGAGTCCAACACCGTGGGAGAATTTGGCTCCTTCTCTGCCTCTTCTAGCTCCTGGAACTGCTGGTGATGGCTGTCTTTCCCTGGTTTGTGGTGCCTCATTCCACCTTCATGCAGTCTTCTCAGCTGTGTGTGTATATCTTCCTTTTCTCTTCTTATAAGGATGCCAGTCATGGGGTTCGAGGCTAATTCAGAATACTTCATCTCATCTTGATTACATCTGCAAAGACCCTATTTCCAAATAAGGTCATTTTCACAGGTACTGGGAGGCAGACTTGAACACCTCATTTTGGAGGACACGAATCAACAAGGCAGCACCCCTGAAGTGGTGGTGGAATACCCTGCGTATCCATTACCACCGTGGTTACACGAATATGCACAAATGACTAAGTGACGCACAATTAGGCACGGGCATTGCATCCGCATCAGTTTCATGGCTTTGAACTTGCACATAATCATGTAAGGGGCAACCCTGAGAGGAAACTAGATGGGAGATCCAGAGGGCCTTCCTGCTTATCTTTGCAACTTCCTATGTATCTACAACTTTTCCAAATAAGAATTTAAACAAGTCAACATGACAAAACTACACATGTATGTTTACAGCAGCTTTATTTGTAATTGCCCCAAACCTGGAGGCAACCAAGACATCCTTCAGTAGGTGGGTAGATAAATATTGTGGTACATCCAGATATTGGAATACTATTCAGCACTAAAAAGACATGAGCAATCCGCTATGAAAAGACATAGAGGAAACATAAGTACTAAGTACTAACATGTTACTAAGTGAAAGAAGCCAATTCGTAAAGACTATATCTTGTATATTTCCAGCTCCATGACTTTCTGGAAAAGGCAAAACTGTGGAGACAGTAAAAAGCTCCAAGTTTGCCAGGGGCTTGGGGAAGACAGAGGGATGAAGAGGCAGAGGGGGCAGGGAGCATATTCTGTACCATTCTATATCGATGGATGCAGCAGTCATCTATTTGTCCAAACCCATAGAATGTACAACATCAAGAGTAAGCCCACTGTAGACCACAGACTTCATGACGATGATGCGCCGGTGCAGGTTCACCAGCTGTAAAATGTCAGCATCGGCTGGGCAGTGTGGATGGTGGGGAGGTTGTGGGCATGTGCGATGAGGGTGTATGTGGGAAATCTCAGAACACCCCTTTCGAGTTTGCTGTCAATATAAAACTGCCTTAAAAATAAAGTATTTGGTTTTTAAAAAGTAAACAAAAAACATCTCACTTCTGCCTCTCCTCTCCTCCTACACCCGCTGGCTGAATTAGGTTTACCATAGCCTTTGCTGTGTGGGAGACACACTCATGCACACACACTCCATATACAAACACAACACCCCACATCTATGTTATCTGAGGACTGACTTGAGTTCTGGGTATCTGGGTTTCTCTGTAGAAGATGACACCTCCTTCGGTTGGAAAAACACACTGCCTGTGAGGAAATGGTGAACATTGGCTGGAGAAAAATTCCAAACTGCTTCACAAAACTGGAGCATTTTCGCGGTTTTCCACTTGCCTATCATGTACCTGATTTCTTTCAACACCTGGCCAGTGGGTGGACCTAGTAAGAACAGGATACTGAGATATGCCCTTGATTGAGAAACACTAGGATTCTCCTGGCTCTGTCGGAGAGAAAAATCTAAAGTTCCTGGTATTTTTGGTGACCCTAAAAGTCATTCTTAAAATCCGGTTTCCTTCTAAAGCCACTAGCTATTTAGATCTGAAAAAAAGGCAGGTCAGTGTGCTCACAATGTTATTGGGTTGGTTTATTTCCAGCAGTTACATTCTTTTGGAATGAACTGGAGCCACTGATTCAATCTAGAAGGAAAATGACAACCAGCAGACTTATATTCCAACTTTTTCCCTCATGTGACAAGGCAGCCTCTTTCAATGTGAACCTATTGAAGACTCTTTCAAAGCCTCATCGTGTGGAAATTGAAGACATGGTTTCAGCCATAAATGTGAAATAGCTTTACTGAGAGAGACGCTGGAATTTCTGGCTGCCTCTTCCCTGGTTTTGGATGGCACGGAAGGCAATGTGCTTATTTCCCATCTCATTACTGATCAATAAGCAATATGGCAAATACCTTATTCTTTATTAGTGTCATACAAATAAAGGGTTGGAGCCTCAACGGGTGTTTTTCCTGAGCTCTGATGATCTGATAGTGCAGCCAAACTCACCATGTGGAAAATGGAACATTTTATGAAGTTCATACATTTTCAAAACTGCTCCCACAATGCCGCTTTCATTTTGTGTTAGGACTGAAATGATGGCTTCTATCTATTCCAGAAAACTTCAGCATTGCCTCAAGTGAACAGGAAATGCTTACGTTTCAAGGCCACTGACTGGAGCCCATCTACACGTCATGAGGGAACAAACGCCAGCTCCCTTTTCGGTAAAGGAAACAGTGATGGAGCAGCATTTCTTCGCCTTGTCTCTCCGTCAGTCTTCTTATTCTGCAGATCAGCTGGCCTGGCTTCTGCAGCAGGATGAAAAGGTGCCCTGGGAGATGTCCCAGGGAGCTAGTGAATACCAATACTCTTTCCCTCTCTGTATGTAAAATCCCCTTTTTAGTGGACAGACCTATTAGTTGATGGAAGTATTGACATTTTTATGGGATTGCTTTTGGAAAAGGCTAACACGTAATTCTAAATTCAACATATGGTCGTGGTCAAATCGTGCTCCTACTGTGTAACATGCTTGAACAGTAACCCGTGCATTCTCTTGGCCAGCACAGAGAGAAGCTCGATTAATTTCACCAGTGCCCTTAATCTCCTTCCCTGGCTCCTAGCCCATGCTGCAAGTGCTGATAAATCTTACATGCCCTGAAGATTATTACAGTTCCTAATAGTCTCATGACATTGGAAAGAAGTGAGGCTCAATGGCACAAAATGCATCCAACAAATGAAATCACATAAATAATTTAGGTTTCACAATCTAATTTTTATAGGGCACTTTTTTGTTGTTGCTATTGTTTATGGAGCATAATAAGGATAGTTGGCTTAGCCTGCAGTAAAGGAAAAGGCAACATTCTACAGAAAAACTTCCTTGCTGTTGCTGTCTTTCACTGTTGGCAATTCTCAACCACCCAATTCCAGCCTAAGGTCACACACATGTTCATAAGTAATACCATCAGAGAGGCAAACACTCACACATACACACACACACACACACACACACACACACGCTCGGACATACAAACACAGACACACACATCTGCTCTCCATTTATTGCAAGAGGAGTGAATTTGCTTCTTTTCTTTTTAGAAATATGCTCATGCTGCTGCTGCTGCTGCTAAGTCACTTCAGTCGTGTCTGACTCTGTGTGACCCCATAGACGGCAGCTAGTGTAGGGCAAATCTTATGTACCTTTGTCTGTTTTGAAATAACTTGTGCTGACTTATGATCATCAGGAAACATTTTTTAAGACTCCTCTGGCTCTTAACACATGGATTGAGCTGTTTCTATGTGCCAGGGCTTTTGCTAAGTGTTACGATGGGTGTCAAGAAATCACAATGCTTGTCCTAGTCCTCAAGGAGTCAGCCCTTCATGAACATGAGAGTGTTTAGGTGGAAAACATAAAACTTCCAAATAACACCAGAGCTGATGCAAGAAAGCACAGGATTGACAAAGTGATACAAAGGAGTCCATTTGACACCACAGGGGTAGAGCTTGGGCTAGGATTTTGCTTTAGACTAGCTTTCAATTAGTTCAAATAAAAATACTCATGGTGAGCAACATGCAAAATTTTACATTGCATTTACAATGCAATTAGTGGACACATGATACTTAAAGGTGTGTACACAAGTCTGCTGTGTGGCCATCACTGCTCATGCTTGAGCTGATTGGAGGCCAGTCTGAAAACTAAAGCAGATGTTGAGGCTTCGTCCTGTTCACAGAGAGCTCAAACATCTTCTGACGCCGTGTGCGGAGCTGACACTGGGAGCAAACGGGGGGAATCAGCGCCCTCCCTCCCCGCCTGCCCAGTGCGCTCCAATCTAAGGGTGGGAGATGGGAGGGAAGGGACAGAGGACATGTCCATTCACTGGACACCTGCTCTTGTCCACCAAGCCAAACACCTACAGACGTGTGTCTCTCACACACACATAAGGACTGAGCAAGAGGTCCCACCCTCATTGGCAAGTGGGGGTCCCATGGGTGTCACTCTCGAGTCTGTGTTTGGTGGGCAGTGGGGGGCTAGGCTGGAAGGCCCAAGGAGGTCTCCTTCCTAGGCTGGGCTCGGGGGTCCTGGCTTCCCCCCCACTGGACCGCTGTCTCCGGGAGACCAGTGAGCTTCTTGCCACGGTGCACAGGGCTCTCAGAGGGTGAATATCAATCGCCTGGGAGCTTGCCCCCCAAGTCATAGCATCACTTCCACCACACCATGTTGTCAAACCAAGTAGCAAGGCGATTCAGGGGGAAGGAAAACAGACCCCACCCTGGAGGGAGGCACCAGTCTCTGCAGACACACTCACATCCACCTCCAAACACCACCCCCTCTTCTATCACAGGCCTTGTTCAGAGGAAGGAGCTTCATTATTATTATTATTGTTTTTTTAGGTGAGAAGACTGAAGGTTACAGATACGAAGAGATGATTTAACTTCTTGGAGTCCTCTAAACATTCTTGAGAGTTTTTGCTAAGAGTAAGGGGCTTAGCATGAGACATGCTGGCGATTAAATGCTTCTGTGATTTACTGTCTGGGAAATGAAGGGCGATTTATTTAAGGTGCCCATAGAATAGGAATAATAATACCTATCTCACACGGCTATTTTCAGAGCTGAATGAGGTGGCGCTCAGCGTAATTGCTTCGCGTGGTGCCCAGCAAGTAATCAGCACTCAGGGTGTATTACCAAGGATGTTATTTATGGATTAGAAGAGGAAATTTGAATCGTGTGGTCTTAAGGGAAAAAAAAATGTTAGCATTAAGAATTGTAAGCCGAGGTCTTTAGAGAGAAAAGGATTGTTGGTTAGGAAAACTTACAACATTTGGCTACTTAGATTATGGGAAATTGCCCTTGGGTCATTAACAGGAAGTCCAGACAGGCCAGGGGGGCACCGTTCCTCTGAGGGTGGGCGGAGTTAGGGGGTGCGTTGCGGTGGCTGTCTCTTATACATGCGGTGGGGGGAGGAGGGGAGGGTGATAGCAAGGGTTGGAGGCCCGAGATGGGGTGGGGCCAGGGGGAGGTCCCCAGTTTCTGGAGACCTAGAAACTGACCTTTAACCTGGAGCCTTTGCTATGCTCCCTCCAGCCCTCTTCTTCATCCCATGCCTGGGAAGCCTGGGCTTTGGCTGTCAGTTGGACAGCCATGAGTGAAGTGGCCTGCTTCACGTGGCGGCAAGCAGCATGACTTGGTGAAAAGAACGTAGGGTTTGGTTCCCAGAGTTCTGAGTTCTAGTCCCTGGTCACCATTACTTGCCTCTCAGATTTTTAAGAATTTTTGTGAAGTCTCTAAAATGAAATAGCTTATATAATGAAGAGGTCAGATGTCTTGTAAGTTCCCTCCCTTGGACTCTGGTCCTTCCTGACTTTATTTGGAAATTCCAAGACAGCCCAGGTGCCATGGCAGGCAAAGTCAGAGTGAGGGGATAGGGCAAGAATTAACACACAGCATGAAGGGCTATTGCCAAGCCAAGGGGAAGAACAGAACATTTCAACAGATATTGGAAAAAACTGTCAACAGTTACCACGAGAGTAAATTACAGAAAGAACGGCAATGGCCAACCAACCGATGGAAACATGTTTAACCTCAATAATGATGGAAGATGTTGAAATTTAAAGGAAGATGAGATGTCAGTGTGCACTGATTAAACTGGAAAATATGTTCTAGATGCTGACATTACGTGTTCTACTGCACTGTTGGCCTTACAGCACCAATGGCTTTTGAGAGGTCACTTTGGTAACGTTTACCAAGAGCATGGTGAATTTATCTTAGACCCAATAATCTCACCCTTTGGAAACTGTTTGCATTTATTTAAGGATAGTTCATAATAATTTCAACCTGAAAGCTACTTGCTGCTAAGTCGCTTCAGTTGTGTCCGACTCTGTGCAACCCCATAGACGGCCTCCCACCAGGCTCCCCCGTCCCTGGGACTCTCCAGGCAAGAACACTGGAGTGGGTTGCCATTCCCTTCTCCAAGACATTCATAGACATGGTAGACCTAAATACACTATGATACATATGCTGATCACCAATACAGCCATTAAAATCTGTAATATTAGAAGTATTTTCCACTATGGGAAAATGTTTGCTGTGTAGTGGGGAATGCAAAGAAAGAAGACATCTGAATTGCAAACTCAGTGTCATCTTAACTATGGAAAAACATAAACAGGTACTCGTAGGAAGATACTGAGAAAAATAGGCACCTTAATTTTGAGAATGCGTGCCTGCATGCCAAGTGACTCAGCTGTGTCCGACTCTTTGTGACCCCATGGACTGTAGCCCGCCAGGCTCCTTCGTCCATGGGATTCTCCAGGCAGGAATACTGGAGTGGGTTGCCATGATCTTGAGAGTACATATTTCACAGTGATTGGATAGGGCTTCCCTGGTGGTCCAGTGGTTGAGAATCCACCTGCCAATGCAGGGGGCATGGGTTTGTTCCCTGTCCAGGAAGATTCCACGTGCCATAGAGCAACTATTAGAGAGCAGCTCTCGCTTGCTGCAACTAGAGAAAGCTGTGCAAGCAATGACGAAGGCACCAGCACAGCCAAAGGAAAAAAGGTGTTTGGATAGCTGGCACTTTTTATTTCAGGCTTCCTTTTGTTCTGAGTTTTCAAAATTTTAGTAAACTCGAAAACACTGCAATTTTGAAAAAGCAGGAAAACGCGGCAACAACCATAATGTCCCCTTCAGACACACTCCAGAGCCCGGAGCTCACCGGGCACTCCAGTGAGCATCTTCTGCTTTGTCACCGGGCAGGGCTCCAGTCAGGCTGGGCCCTCTGCAGGTCAAAGGTCATGCTCAGAACCCAGTGGCCACAGATGTTTAAACCTGGGACTGCAGGTGGTGCCTGAGGTAGTGGGCAGCCCCTCCACCCCTCCCCTGCTTTCTTCTCCCCCCGAGCCCCAGGGTACTCTCCCCTGGCTCAAAGGGCTGCACCAGCACCAAGTCTGGTGGGATTTCCTGTCCTGTCTCTTCCCCTCGTGGCCTCTCTGCATGGTCCCCGCTCCTTCTGCACCACCCACCCTCAGCCTGGAGACGCGCCTCCTGGTTTCAGCAGACTCTGCCTGCGGGCTGGGCCGTCCAGGCTCTGCTCTGAGACTCAGGTGGCCCTGGCCTGGCACCTGAGGGACACCTCCTAAAACTTCTGTTCGGCCGCTTCCTCATTTACCCACAGCACACCGCTGCCCTGGGCAGCACACCGAGCATCACCTGCCTGCTTGACGACTTTGTTTTTCTGTTTCAGACAATCTCCCCTTCATCCAAGAGGGCTGGCCTCCGAACCCCCAACTCCACAGCCATCGTCCATGCTGCCAGCTGCTCAAGCCAGAAGCCCTGGAGCAGAGGGAGCACGAGGAGGGGCTGGATCGCGCCCCCAGACGCACGTGCTGAAGCTTAAACCCTGCGCAGGAACTGAGAGTGCGAGTGTGCCCAGAGACAGGTAACTACACGGGGGGTTAAGGCAAGAGGTGGTCACTGCAGAGGGGCCCTAACCCCGGAGGGCTGGGGTTCTTACAAGAGGGGGCACTGACACCTGGAGGGTGGCCACGTGAGGACACAGGAGAGGACGGGGCAGTGGTGAAGGGGCCCCGCCCTACCTCTAAGGAAAGACGAGGCCCTCGTCCTCAGAGCTGCACCCGGACACTCTGGAAAACTTGGGGGCTTGTCCTCCACCTTCCCCAGGTGGCGTCTTTTCCCGAGTGCAGCATCCATCCTCAAGGGCCTCGTCTGACCTGGGAGATGCGTGGGCCTTGCCTCCCACTCACGATGAGCTCATGTAAAGGAGAAGGGTACCCTGGACTGGGCTTCCCTAGTGGCTCAGCAGTAATGAATTTGCCTGCAATGCCGGAGATGTGGGTTCAGTCCCCGGGTTGGGAAGATCCCCTGGAGAAGGAAATGGCAACCCACTCCACCATTCTTGCCTGGGAAAGCCCATGGACAGAGGAGCCTGGCTGGCTTCAATCCATGGTGTCTCAAAGAGTCAGACATGATGAAAGTGACTAAGCGGCAGCAGAAGACCCTAGATGACAGTGGAGCCCGCCGTCAGGATGCAACTAACGCAGGGAGCCCCAGTCCCACAAACAGAACACAGATCAGTTCTCACAGTTCTCACAGATCAGTGAGGTTTGTGCAACCTTAGCACCGCATGGAAGACTGTTCCTTTCACGTTGAGTTCCTCACTGAAGGATCTGAAAGAACCGACCAAGAATCCCTTCCTCATCCTCAGGTGCCTTGGGGACGTGGGACATGTGACAGCTCCCTGGTGGGTGTGCAGGAAGGACCCAGCTGAGAAAAGCGGAGCAAGAAAGGAAGCACACCTCCCCTTCCCCCAACCTGCATAGATTTGAGAATCAGAGAGGCTGGGGCTGAGCTGCCTCTGAGGCCCAAGTGCAGCTGAGACATGGTCATTCATGCCCCAAAGGGAGGTGGGGAGGCCAGAAAGTCCAGACCGATGTGGGGTCGGCTCCTGCCTCGACAGCCCGCAGCCAGTGTGGACAAGGGACACGTATAAACTCCCGCCCTCCCCCTCCAGCACAAACTCGCCCACGGTCTCTGAGCACGGAACCCAAGCCCCCAACATTCTTGTTCATTTCAAATAAATCAACTTGATGAAAACACAACTCAAATACCATGAAGTGCACTCACTGAAAGCACACAATCCAGTGGGTATTGGTGAATTCACAAGTGTGCATTACACTCACTTCGAAGAGAAACCCCGGATCCTTTAACTACCAGCTCTCTCCCTGCCTCCTCTTTCTGGGGACCATTTCACAACAGATGCGCATATCAAAACATCAAGTGGTTCACCTTAAAAATATGCAATTCCTCTGTCAGTTATATCCCAATATAGCTGATAAGAAAGGACAGATGTCAACGTTCTTCAGCCCCACCTTCTTCCAGCACAGAAGCAAATCTGAGGCCAACTGCCAGGCTGGACCCCGAGTTCTGAATGTGGGGGTGCTCCAGTTGGACTCGTGAAGAAAACTGCTTACACAGTGACAATAACATCCATTTCCGTTACGCATCCATTTCCAGTTACGTTGCGTTACGTTATCCATTTCCAGTATTCTGGCCTGGAGAATTCCATGGACTGTATAATCCATGGGGTCGCAAAGAGTCGGACATGACTGAGCGACTTTCATTTTCAACCACATTATTACCCGCTGTTCTCAGCATATGAGTTCAGTCTTTTGGGTTCACTGTCTCCCTCTTCAGGAGGGAGAGGGTAAATGCTGTCTCTCATTGGTGGGGGCGTGTGCAGGGAGAGCTGGAGCTGAGTTTAATCCCCCAGAGGCACACCCGGTGAGCAGTAAGAGAACTACGTCATCACCACCATTATCAAACACGATAAATATTATTGATTATAGTGATGATGATATATGTTGTTCAAATGCTCTCCGTCTTTTTTTTCCTCCATGGGTGGGAAAGAAGTGGGAAGAATTTTCACTATGTAAAAGCAAACAGAAAATACAGCATTTTGACACAGAAACGGACTCTCAGTTCAGTTCAGTCGTTCAGTCGTGTCCGACTCTTTGCAACCCCATGGACTGCAGCATGCCAGGCTTCCCTGTCCATCACCAACTCCTGGAGCTTACTCAGACTCATGTCCATTGAGTCAGTGATGCCATCCAACCATCTCATCCTCTGTCGTCCCCTTCTCCCCCCACTTTCAATCTTTCCCAGCATCAGGGTCCAAACAGACTCTACAATATGCCAACAACACTGCTGCTGCTGCTAAGTCACTTCAGTCGTGTCTGACTCTGTGTGACCCCACAGACGGCAGCCCATTGGGCTCCACCATCTCTGGGATTCTCCAGGCAATTACACTGGAGTGGGTTGCCATTTCCTTTTCCAATGCATGAAAGTGAAGTCACTCAGTCGTGTCTGACTCAGCGACCCCATGGACTGCAGCCTACCAGGCTCCTCCAGCCATGGAAGTTTCCAGGCAAGAGTACTGGAGTGGGATGTCGTTGCCTTCTCTGGCCAACAACACGGTGTAGCAATAATTAAAAGTTAGCAGCTTGATTAAAGTGCCTGACAGTAAACAGTCATCACACAAGCTCCAGGGTGGGGAGCGGTTGCAGAGGGAGCAGCAGGCAGGGCCTCCACGCAGGGCCACGTGGGGAAGCCCCAGGCTGGTCTGCAGGCAATGGACGGGAGGAGGGGCGCTACAGCTGCGGCCTTTTCTGGGGTTTCTGGAAGGCAGGCAGGGGAACAGTGGAGGGCTGGCCAGCTTGGATAATCTGGGGTCTCTGGCTACAGGCATGGTCCCTGGTTGCCAGGCCCCTGGCCAGGACGATGCAGGCAGAGGAGGGCTTCCCCCTGCCCCTCAGGTGCATGGGCAAGCAGAGGAAGTCTGGGTGCCTGATCGGCATTCCAGGCTTCTCCCGCTGGGCCCTGGGCATCTCTGAGAAGTAAGTCATCCCAGGAGGGTGGTCTCCCAGCCAGGGAGCTTCTTTAGGACATCAGAAGATCGCAGAACACAGAAAATGAAAAATATAGTCAGTACATCCCCTCCTTGCAATCAGAATGTCACTCCCCAAGACGGCAGAAGTGAGGGCAGGACAGAAGTTTGTTGAGATGCCTCCCTCTAAAGAGGATCTGAGGAGCTCACAATGGTGTAATGATCAGACTGCAAGTAGAAAAAGGGCCCTCTCGTTTCCCGGGCCCTGAGTGAGCGCAGCTTCCCCGGGTTTAGGGAATCTTTGGGGCAAGTGTGCACATCTGGGAAGCACTGAGTTCCAGGAGGAATCTGCCAAGTGGACCCACGTTTCCACCCCTCTGGCAGGAAGACAGGGTTCACTCTGTGAGCTCCATCTGCTCCCTGAAACAGTTCTGGGATTGGGGGTGGTTCTGATTCTTGCCGTTGCCGCATGGAGACAGTGGAGCCAAGCTTTGGAGGGAAGGAGCACTGAGGGCCTCTGGGCACCAATGCTGCTGACGTGCCGCCAGGCTGGTCCACAGAGGAGGAAGCCGAGAACAGGGTATTCCCTCCACCCACAGCAGAGTGGGCCTGGCCGTGGGGCGCTTCGCCTCCCCACAATGTGCAGGGGCCATGCGAGCTGGCTGCAGTGCGCTCAGCACAGGCCAGGTGCCCTGTGGGCGCCTTGTCATCAGCTCTCTCAGAGCACCCTGGTGCCAGCATCACCACATCCCCACTTCACAGAGGAGGGGGCTGGGCTGGGGGTCCATACCTGCTCCAGGCTGCGGCAGATGTGGGGGTCCCAGCTGTGTGGCCAGTACGGCACAGGCCGATCTGTCACGAACTCTGAGCTGACCATCAGGGGTCTGCGTCCCACCTGCCCACTCTCCTCTCTCCCTCCAAGCATCTTCCCTTGCAATTTCCATGACTTCTTGCCCCTGGAAGTTTGGGATCAGTAAGGCATGTCTCCCTGGGCCATGCTCAAGAGTTCAAGTGATCTTGTAAAGACAACTAGAAGTATTTTCACTATGAGAACAGGATCATGTAATTTGGATGCTATTAAATTAATAAAACTCTAGGAGCTGGCCAGTGACAATCTAATTAAACATGCAGCATGAACATAGTTCAATTATGTGGCAAGGTGGGCTGACTTCAGAAAAGATGAGTTTTGGACAGACATCAGCTGGCTGATCACCTGCCACCAGGTCACATCAGTTCAGTCGCTCAGTTGTGTCCGACTCTTTGTGACCCCATAGACTGCAGTGTGCCAGGCTTCCCTGTCCATCACCGACTCCTGGAGCTTGCTCAAACTCATGTCCATCATGTCAGGGATGTCATCCAACCATCTCATCCTCTGTTGTCCCCTTCTCCTCCTGCCTTCAATCTTTCATAGCATCAGGGTCTTTTCCAATGAGTCGGTTCTTTGCATCAGGTGGCCAAAGTATTGGAGCTTCAGCTTCAGTATCAGTCCTTCCAATGAATATTCAGAACTGATTTCTTTTAGGATTGTCTGTGATCTGAATGGGGATTAAACATCTCATCACACAGGACCCAAACCCCTCCCAGCACCACAGCAAGATCTCTTGTGGGTGCAGGTCAGGGCACACTGCTGCAGAAATTGCTGATTAAGCTACGATCTGGGGTGCCTGCCTGTCCTGGACGCACCTGGTCAGNGGGGATTAAACATCTCATCACACAGGACCCAAATCCCTCCCAGCACCACAGCAAGATCTCTTGTGGGTGCAGGTCAGGGCACACTGCTGCAGAAATTGCTGATTAAGCTACGATCTGGGGTGCCTGCCTGTTCTGGACGCACCTGGTCAGGCTCCTGAGAGCATCCGGGAGGTCAGATTGCAGCTTCGGGAGGCAATCTGGAGATGCTGCATGTGCTTAAAGGTGCTGGGCTTCCAGGAGCGCTCCCCAGAGGAGTGCTCGCCCGCACACGCACACGATGTGTATGAGGACACCGGCTGCAGCCTTTCTTGTCCTGGAGAGAAGCTGGAGTAACCTTAGGTGTCCATGGGCAAGAGAATGGATCCTTACAGTTTGGTGATTCACACAGTGGAGTTTTCTCAGTTGTTAAAATGAGTCATTTAGAACTTAAAACATCAAAATAGATACATCACAGAAAATACTGAATGAAAAATATATAATGTAGAATGACACAGTATCATGCCATATATATAAATTTTAATACATTATTTGTGACTATGTACCCTCACCTAATGCAAAAGCATCAAAACAGTGTTGGGGCTAATTAAACACCAAGACAGTTGATGAGCATTATCTTTCAGAAAGGATCAGACAGAAAGAATTGGAGAAGCATATAAACTGTAATTATAGTGATCAATCTCTTTAAAATAATAAGAACTGAGGTAATGATGCAAAATACTGTTTTCAATGATGCGAGGTTATGAGTCTTCATCCTATTGTTCTCTATATTTTTTGTGAGGCTTGAAACAGTTCATAGCATAGAAGGAGCTTTCTGCGAGCTAAGCATTAGTAAGATAAGACCTGTGAAGAAGTGGCAGGCAGCCAACGAGAGGGGCTCACACAGCACCTGGCCAGCCGGGGTTGCCCACAGCAAAGGTGGCCAGTGACGGAGCAGGACTCACCTTTGATATAAGCAGACTTTATAATGACAGCCCTTCTCATGAGCAAAGTCTATTCCCAAATAACTCACTTTCCCCAATTTCTCTCTTCATAAATATGACACACATGGCAACTAGCATCCCAAAGAAAGTTCTGGGGAGCAGCGTAGAAGTACAAAATGAGAGTGGGCTGGAGGAATGTCTGCCAGGAGTGCCCGGGGGCAGACCTTGCATTTTGCTGCTCCATGTGGCCGGCTGTACAAGAAAGGAGAAATCGCAGGTGGTTCTGGGTTCCTGCCAGGTTTCTGATGGACTGAAGTCTTGGCCTGAAGATGTCACCTTCCACAGCAGGTGGACAGGCAGTTCAGCTGATTTGATGTTTCCTGCTCAGGTTATTTTTTCCCCTGGCTATTTTAAAAATGCTTGGAAGTCAACTTTTTCGATCCCTTTGCACTGAGATAAATTTGGCAAAAGTCAGAGAAACAGTCAGTAGCCAAACAAATGGGAAGAGTTTGAGTCACCGACCCTAAGCGCCCAGTGGGTAGGAGTGAGGCTGTCAGCTGTTCCTTAAAAAGTTCAGGAAACGGACTTTGATGCTGATTGGCACAACTCCCAGGCCCACAGAGCTCCTGTAGGGACAGGTTTGCTCGTGGTGAAGAGAATCATTCAGATTACCTTCCTGATGCTCCCCAGTCCTGTCTAGGGTGTCCAGATACTCCGCTAACACAGAACACTCATTACGTGGGTGATGGACGTTATCGCTGATCTTTAGAGACAGACCTGCTCTCCAAACCAGATGGAGGTCCTGACTTTGTGAGGTTAACTGTACACAGAGGGCTACGGTGACACCAGCAGTTCTTCTTAGGTAACATTCTTTAACGAGTTATGTAGCAAACATGCCAGGTTCTCACATTGCATCTCGTTGGCCCGTCTGTGATTCTGAGTCCACGGTGGTTTCCAGGTCAAACAAGCTCACCTGCGGTGACAGCGTCCCACCTGAGCATGGGCCGCAGGCCTTTCTTCTTTGCTTCAGCATCTTCTCCAGCATCCCGGGGGCTCAGCAGTCCCATGCCATCGCAGACCAGACAGCAGAGGGACTCACTTCCTCACCTAATGGTGGATAAATGCCTCTTGTGTTGGGAAGGTCCTGGGAGCCAGTCTGCACTCAGGTGTGCTTTGCTTCGATTTTGCCTGGTTGAGTCTTGCCTGACTA
This sequence comes from Cephalophus harveyi, assembly GCA_006410635.1. Lineage (NCBI taxonomy): Eukaryota > Metazoa > Chordata > Mammalia > Artiodactyla > Bovidae > Cephalophus > Cephalophus harveyi. The sequence continues at coordinate 394,642 of SJYT01041639.1, forward strand.
TGACTCTGCAACTTGATGCTTTTGTCAGTTTTGAAAATTTTTCAGAAAGTGTTCTCTCCCCTCTCTCTTCTTTCTTACTGGAACTTGACTTGCACTCTTGCCTCTTTGCGCTGCACTTTGCATGTTTTTTTCCTGATCTGTCTGCCAGCTCACTAATTTTCTTTCACCTCTCCTCAGCGGCTGTTGAACTCTCCAGTTCAGTTCTTAACTGTGGCTATTATGCCCTGTTTTTGTTGTTCTAAGATACTTTCTGGTTCTTTAACTCTTCTTGTGGTTCCTTAAATATATTAATCATATCTGATAACGCCTTCACCTGAAACCTCTTTTTCTTTTGTCCATTGTCTTAACATTTGCTTTCTGTTATGTGTCCTATTAATTTTGACTGAGTGCTAGAAATTATATGTGAAAAGTTAAATCTAATCTGATGCCAAGGACGATGCTTTATTTCTCTACAAAGAACGAACGGCCCTTGCTGTTCCTCTTGGGGTCTCTCTCCTCAGTGTGCAAAGGGCCCCCTTCTCACTGTGTCGTCTCATGCTTTTTCTTCCACGCATGTGCACTCCTGAAGTCTCTGTGTCCAAATTCCCATACTTCTAAAGACACCATATTGGATTAAGACTGGTTTAACCTCCTCTTTCAAGACCCTATCCCCAAATACAGTCACATCCTGAGGTCCAGGGAGTTATGGTTTCAACACAATTTTTCAATACATAATTTTGTTGGGAAGGGAGACACACAATTCAGTAAGGAAGTTTCTTAGTTGAAATGCAAAGGAATTTTAATCTTATCACCCCTAGTCATTCAATTACTTTAATAAAACAACTTGTGTTTGTATGTACAGCATGTGTATGCAAAAGCCAAAAATACTGTTTAAAGAAAAAATTATTATAGTCTCTGTGTATATAAACTCCCAGATTTTCTGTATTCATACACATTCCGTCTCTGTAAAAACATATTTCAATTACTTTTTTGGCAAGATTGACAAATTTGCATAGAGAAAATGAATTCCTTTGAGGCAGTCTAATTAATTTCTAAACATTGTATATCATTAAATAAAAATGTTTGTTTTTCTATTTGCTAGTATCTTTTTTCCATGTAAATGTTTATTAAAGATTGATTCGTTGATCAATTTTTGCCTATATCAAGTTTTACTGATTAGAGCTTCTGTGTTTCCAATGTCTGTGTAAGCATGATTTTTGAGGAGTTAGTTGTATTTTCCTTTAAGTAACCTATAGAATTTTAATTTTTTTGGAATTTGATCTGCTTGTTTTCAATTAACAAAAACCTTAGCACATACAATTCTTACTATTGCCATTTTTCTATGTGTTTATTTTATTCAATAAAGGGCTGAGAAGAAATAAATGAGTGTTTTATTAATTTCTCAAATGATTCAGGAAAGTAGGAAAACCTGGTAAGTATCTTTCTCACTTTTCCAACTGTGAGTGAGTGACTTTGAAATGTGCAGAAACAACAGTATTTCCATGTTTTCCAAGGTCTCGTTGTCTCCATGTCCAATTTCACTGGCGCCTGGAACCACATTCTCACAGAGGAACTTGACACCCTCCGAAGCGAGCCCCATGCATTTCTGGCTGGCCAGACATGGACCCATCAGCAGTCCTGGCCAGCTGCTTCAGGGCACCTGCTGTTTCTTTACTGTTTATGGCAAGCTCTTTCACTGGGAACTGCCTGGCCCACCAGCACAACCAGCTCACGCTGGGCATCGCCTCCCTGCGAGGCTATAGACAAGTGGACACCTGACATGGTGGTGTCTCCCTTGCCCCTTGGAGACCAAGGATTTCCAGCATGGACAGAAGGGAATGAAAGGGAAGCAGGCAGGTTTAGGTGAAGCACCCCACCTGGAAGTAACTTGAAGCGTTCTGGAAGCTTAGGTCGAGCCAGCAGAAGTTATGATTGTTACATCACCCTCACTAGCGCCCAGAGGCTGAGGAGGCCTGGATAAGCTGCAGGGTTGACTGTGCTTGTACAAACAGCTTTCTGAGCCTCTGCATGGAGCCCCAACCCTCACAGGGTGGCAATCGGCATGAATACAGACCCAGCCGATGTTGGTGAGGCCCTGCCTTAGTGACGCAGGAGGTTTGGTTCCAGCACAGCTGCTCATTCCCTGGCCCCTTGTCTGTGGGGTGAGCTCCTCCTGGCAGCCCGCTGAGCCCTTCATGTAGCTGGCTTCTGGATGGCCTGGCCACCCAGCCTGCTAACGAACCCCCAGACACATCTGAGTTTTAGCCAAGGGTTAACTTCAACTCAAGCTTTGCTACTTGCTCAAGCAATGACCCCTGGAAAAGGAAATGGCAACCCACTCCAGCACGCTTGCCTGGAGAATTCCACAGACAGAGGAGCTTGCCGGGCTGCAGTCCATGGGGTTGCAAAGAGTCTGACAGGACTGAAAACTGAAATTCCACTCCAGGTGTGAACTCAAAAAAAAGTTTGAGGTGTCAAAAGATATTCTGTGATTGTTCTGGCTTGTTTAGACATGGTTAAACCGCTAAATTGATAGATTCTCAACTTTATGACTAGGTGCCAAACCCAATCATGACAAATGTTGGCATCCTTGGTAAACAATTTTTCTTATTTTGACACCAGTTTTTATTTTAAGGAAAAGAAAGTCACTGCAGAATATGACAGTTTGATTATGGGTGACAAGAAGAAAAAAAGAGACCACAAAGAGATTGGATTGCAGAGTTCAGGTTGGCATAGGCGCGATTTTCAGTGGCAAATGTTGAAACTTCCTGTTTGTCCTGTTTTACGTTGAGGACAAGTATCAAATGCTGGACTGGACTCGAACAACTGAGAACACTCAAGGCTCATGGAGTCAGACGTTTATAAGGAGTATTTTTCTACCCCTTTGAGAACATGATACGTGACCAGGGCCTCCAAGGCTTCCATCTTTTTGCAGGAAGGGTGACAACCCTGAGAGCCTGGTTCCTTAGGAATTGCTCTTTCAGAACCCCCCTATCACCTGCATCTTCCCCATTCACCTACCAGCATGCGGGGGCAGACAGTACTTCAGGATAACCTGCCGGACCTAGCACAGTGTCTTACACGACCTATGAACATGCTTCTGGTGGGCTGACTCACAGTCTTTCTTCATTTTCTAAGCAGAGGCTGACCTGTTCAGAGCTGGTCAGTGTCGGGTGAGTGAGAGAAGGACGCAGGCACGAACAGAGGTAGGAGTGGCCACAAAATTCATTTGGGTTTTTCCATAAGAGAGTACAGAAAATCAAAATTAACTTCTTGACCAATCCAATATCAACCTAACCTTTCTATGGGAAGACACTGGAAACTGCCCGTGAAAGATATCCTGCTCTCACTACTCATGCCTCTTCAAGGATGAGGACATAGTCATGCCCTTCCTGGAGCCTTGCTCAGCCCCAGGCCCAGTGCTGGACGCTGGGTCCGGGGAGGTAACTGAAGGGGCAGTGGCTCAGGGGTCTTGGTGTCAGCTTTGGGGGACCTGGGGGCAGGTGGGGTAGGATGATGGTCAGCTGACACGTGCAGAAAGTAAGCAGAGGGTGAGGAAGCCAAGGAGCAAGTGTGCGAAACGCTCTGAATGTACGTGGATGCAGGCAGGAGACGTGGGCAGGGGAATGGCTGCAGAGAACAGATGCCCGGGGGGAGGGGAGCGAATTTAAGTGCAGTGGGAAAGAGTCAATAGCCCAGAGGAAGGTGAGTTCAGGAGGAGGGGCTGAGGTGGGGAGTGAGGAAAGGGTGCCCTTGATGGCCGGATGCTGGGGGGGGCTGTTTCCCCACAGCATGGGGTCTGGGTCCCCCACAGTGGAAGGTCTGGGTCCCACACAGTGGGAGGTCTGGGACAAAGTGCAGACTGAGGGGTTCTGTGATGGGTTCTGTGATGAGCGGGAGAACAGAACAGAGCAACTGTGCCCACAAACACGGGCTGATGGCCTGGACAGCAGCCAGGGAAGGTGGGGTGCGCAGTTCTCTCCTGAAGCAGCATCGGGCGGGGGTGACACAGGCTGGAGGCCGCGCTGGCTCTGTGGTGGACAGTGAGGTGGGGTGGAGGGTCAGGAGGGGCTGGGAGACAGGAGAGTACGCACCCTCCTCGTCCAGCTGGGTGAGCACTCACCCCCACCAGCTTCAGGTTGTGAGAGTTCATGAGTGAGTGTGCCTGCTCGCTTCTGATGCGGGGCGGTGTCTGTACAGCGCTGCTCTAGCTCCAAATAGCTGGTAAAAATAGCTTCTGCTTCTAAGAAGGCCAGAACCCTTAGAGAGAGAAGGGTCTGCGAAGAATGAATTGTGCAGTGCGGTACCTCTTAATACGCCCGAGAAGAAGCCAGCTTGTGCCTCCAGAGAGGTGCGGACAGAGCCTGGAAATAGCCCAGCGCTGCGGTGCGGGCCTGACTCTGAAGGATCAGGGGCTGGGGCTGGGCTCCCGGACAGACCCGGTTCCGTTACCGTCTGCAGGGGAGTGGGCGAGAGGCACCAGCCCACTGCAATGGGGCCTGTCCCCAGCCAGCCCTCTGTTCCTGCTCCCTGCTTTCCACCTTATCTCGGGGAGACTAAAGCAGCCCTAGCCTCTCAGGTTGAGCCCAACCCGGACCGGAAGCCAGCAATTACAGCCACACACACACCGTCCCGCCCCTCCGCCTGCCTGAGGCATCTGGGGTGCTCAACACTCATGACGGCGCCCCTCCGGGGAGCAGCCAGTCCCCCCGGGGTTCACTGGGAAGAAGGCGTGCCAGCCAAGGAGGCTGCCCGAGCCCTCTGACCACTGGGCCTGGCGAGCTGCAACAGGGGCTCTGCTCCACGGGCACCCCAGTGCCCACTGCGCCCCTGTGCCTGCGGGCTCCTCCCACCAGCCGCGGGCACCTGTGCAGCATGAGGCCTCTCAGTAGGCACGCAGCCTTGGGGTCTCCTCTGGACGCTTATTCAGTACTGCGGTGATCAACATGCATCCCCACACCCTGTGTGAACTTCCGAAAGCTCCTGGTCGGTGGGGGCAACTCACCTGGACTCTAGTGAGGAGCTAGGTGGGAAACGGCACCTCACTCCTGCACCTGAGCCTGTCAGACAGACCCAGGCTGGGGGGCACTCCACAGACCCCTTGGACAGGGCCCCCCACATTGTCACGCTCACCAAACACAAGGGAAGTCTGATGAGAAACTGTCGTTGCAGATAGAGGACTTCCCTGGGGGTCCAGTGGCCATGACCCTGCACTCCAATCCCTGATCAGGGAATCAGAGCCCACCTGCCACACCTAAAAATGGTGCATGCCACAATTAAGACCCAGTGCAGCCAAATAAATATTTAAAAAGAAAGAAAGAGACAAATCATCACAGACAGTAGGGCACACGTTACTGCTGAGTGTGTGGTACCTGGGCTGGTCTCTGGAGCGTCAAAGGGACAAAACTGGGAAAATGATGAAGTCTCCAAAATCTTTAATTTAAGAAATGTTAATTTCTTGGCTTTGATAAATGGAATGTGGTTATGTAGATGCTAACATTATGAGGAAATATAGCCTATCCATAAAATGGAATATTATTCAGCCTTAAAAAGGAAAGAAATGCTAGATGCAGAGAACAAATGAGTGGTTACGAGTGGGGAGAGGAAGACCTGGGTGAGACAGGGTAGGGATTAGAGGTATAAACTACTACAGACAAGATAAATAGACTGAGAATGTATCGTACAACACAGGGAACACAGTCAGTATTTATAATAACTACAAATAGGCTAAGGATGCATGGTTCAACACAGGGAACATAGTATTTACGATAACTACCAATGGGGTGTAATCTTTAAAAATTGTAGTTTGCTATACTGTGTACCTATAACTTGTAAAATATTGTACTTCAACTACATTTACCAAAAAAAAGGAAAGACATTCTGACACAGGCTACAGCATGGAGGAGCCGTGAGGACATAAAGCTGAGTGAAATAAGCCAGACACAAAGAGATAAATGCAGCATGATTCCATTTATGCAGGAGTCCTAAAATAGTCAAGTTCGTGGCAGCAATAGCAGTGTGGTGATTTCTGGGGGCTGGAGGAGGAGTGGAGGATGGGGAATTGTCTAGCAGCCTCAGAGCTTCAGGTTTTCAAGATGTAAAGGTTCTGAAGATCTGTATAACGCCTGCATTTAGGTGACACTGCCTCACTGCTCACTTAGAAAGATTAAGATGGTAGTTTTTACATCATATGCTTTCTTCCACCAATTTTTTTTTATAAAGTAGTCTCTCTTCCCAAGACACCAACACAACTTAAGAGCAGTAGCTCAGGCCCTTTTGCATCTCATCCCAATCCTCAAGCTGCATGCTGTGTATAAAAATCTTGGAGACAAACACTTGCTCATTGCTAGTAGGAAAAACCGTCCGCCTCCAGACCTGGAATCCTCTGGAGTTCCCTGGATCCTGGGACAGCAAGGGCAGGAGGGCAGGACCCTAGTCCTGCCTGCGGTTCTGAATCTGCACATGCTGTGCTCCAAGCCCACCCCCGCCTGGCCGCCCCAGGCCCACCTGTCCTGCCTGCAGCCCCTGCCTCCTCCAGACGGTTCCTGTTTTCATCTCTGAGCCATTGTTCTTTATTTCACTCCTGTCAACACAGCTTCCCACCTTTAATCCCATTATTCCAGGGGTTCTAAGCTCCACTGCATTTTCCTTCTTTTCCAGGGAAGGTATGTAGCCCAAATGCCAGCGGCTTTTATCTCTTCAAGGTACAAAACCATGGGAAAGCAGACCCAACATAAAAATAGCCACATGATTCTTAAATGTCCAGACAGAAATAACACATCCAGGGGGCCAAGGTGTTTGTGGCTGGGATATCTAAATAAAGACACTTCCCCTTCCTGTTTTTTCCTGTACATTTGAGCATCCAAACTGCCAGATGTTTGGTGTTGGGGGTCCTGACGCCTTTGGAATCAGCACTGATGCTGCCCAGGTGCTCAGACTGGGACTTGGGGCCCTCACGGCTTTCCCTCTAAGTCCTTGTCACTTCTCCACTGCTTCCACTGTAGCTGGTCACCAGCAGGATGAAGACCACAGCCCCCTAATTGCCCAGGTCCTGGGTCCTCATCAGCACATCCAAACCCAAACCACTCTCCTCAGGGAGGCACACAGTCTTCCTAAAATGAAAGTGGATCTGGTCAACCTGCTTCCTAGAACACTCTGATAAGTTCCCTTTATCATTTAGCAGGACAAGCCTGAGACATACAAATACCACATTTAAGCCCGTAACCTGGCAGCCCTCAAATCCACTTTCTTTAAGACTTGTTTTCAACATTTATTTAATGAGGGAGAAAGAAGCCCTGTTAACAAAGAGTTAACAAAGATTATCACCTGCTCTGTAGACAATGAGGGTTTTACTAGATGCTCTAAATATTAACAAAATAGTCATCTTATATAGAATGGTCTTTCATTTTTGCAGCGTCCCTGTTTCAAACAAATCTTTTGTTATCTTCCTTACTTTAGTGTCCTTTTCAAATTTTTATTTTTGGCATATCCTACAGTTGTACTGAAAATCCAGAACACGGTATCATCTCAAAGATGCCTCCGAAGTCTTGGTCTGCCCTGGCTGAGCGGGGTCAAGGAGATTTGCTAAACCACGTTTCCATCAAGGTCGCAGCTGCCTTGTGAGCAGCAGCATCAACATGTGTAATGTGGCAGAAGAGAAGAAAGCGGGGCCAGCAGCGTCTCCCCAGCTTGTTTCAGAGACTGTCCCTGAGCGACTGTCCCCAGGTCCACTCTTAATCCACCTTCAGGATAAGCTCCCGGCTCCTCAGCAGGGCACCCAGGATGCCCACGGGCATGTCACCCGCTCCCTAGTCTTCCACTCTGTGTCCCAGGCGACAGAAGCACTGGACACTTCAGCAGAGTCTGGGCGCTCTCCCCCGAGCTCTGCCCACTGCCCGGCACCACATTTCTCACCTGCTCTTCCTCATCCACTCCTGGATACCTGGACCCATCAGAGCTGCGTAACTAGGATGTCTAACGGAGGGGCCACATACCGAGGTGCCAGCAGGGGGCAGGCATCGGGGCCAGCACTGTGAGGAGGCAGGGACGTCGGTACCTCCCACCCCCACGTCTCCTGCTGTCATCTCCCACCAGGGGCTCCTCCAGACCCAGGGAGGCTGTTATTGTGGCTTCCTGGGGCACCAAGCAGAAGGGAGAAGGATCTGGAGAAGGACTTCTGGTGGGCAGGTACCCCCAACCACATTTCACATCAAGTATAGTTTCTATAAGGCTTCCCTGGTGGTTCAGAAGGAAAGAATCCATCTGCATTGCAGGAGATATGAGTTCAATCCCTGGGTTGGAAAGATGCCCTGGAGTAGGAAATGACAGCCCACTCCACTATTCCAGCCCAGAAATCTCAAGGACAGAGGAGCCTGGTGAGCTATAGTTCATGGGGTCACAAGAGTCGGACGCAACTGAGCAACTGAACACACACACACACACACGCAAGCATGCGTGCACACACATGCACACAGACTCCATAAAGCCTGCCCTGCTGCACTTCCGCAGGTGGCAAATGCTCTCCCCACGTTCCTTCCATCACAACCTGCAAATGTGCTGTGTGATCGCTCACTTGTGGGGCTCCTCCAGGGCTCAGGCTGCTCCAGGGGACGGGGGCTCCTGACCTGGTCCAAGGGCAGAGGCAGTGCCATCAGACTGACTGCGCCTGCAGAGCCAGGGGCTCAGGGCTGGGGAGCCCTGATAGCTGAAGACTCAGGAAGAGGGTGCTGGAAAGGATTACAGCACAGAGCCAAAGTCTGAACAGAGCCTGACAGGGAAGGAATGCTTTTCTCTTAAAGACAAAGTTGGAAAACAAGCTTTAAGAGTCCTTACAGAGAAGTATCAGTAATGATATGTGCCTAGAATAGCTTTTTTTCCGCTGAAACTACTTTAAAGTTCACTGTGTTGTACTCCTCCAGCCCAGTCTCAGTGTCTAAGCTCGCGTGGACACGCTCTCTCCTGGCTCCGTGCACAGCCGTGGATCCTGATAACTCTCTGTGCTCCTTCTCATGGAGCACAGGCCACTGTGCCTCCTGTCTGCTTTATGGTGGATCCACGCTGCTTCATAGGATGAAATTCATTATGATTCATTAAACTCACTCATAAAAAGGGCTTGATATCCCCTGGGGCAGGTTCATTAAAAGAATCTCTTTGGTTCAATTTTGAATCATTTCTCCCCTGTATCCAAAGGCAGCTCTTGAGATGCACTGCGGCAAGGAGACCTCACAAGGCAGATTCAGGAATCCGGCAGCCAAAAGCCAGGGCCTGCGCCGTCACTTCTGAATAAAAATACCGCCGTGGGAGAGGGAGCGCCAGATGGCTGTCTGGGGATGCTCTCCGCTCCGCGTCAACTGGATTCCCAGGGGCGCACTTGCACAGATGGCGACGATGCCCTGGCACGCCGCGCCTGCAGGCTCTGTGTGGGCCGGCCCCACGGCCCCCGTCGCTCAGAGCCCATCTGCTTTATCACCCCACAAGGACCATAGAGGCTTACCTCCCAAAAACCCAGCTTGGGAGACAAAAATTTAGACCTAAGACACTTCTCCTTGCATCCCTTTTCTTCCAAAAGAAAGGGAATCCTCCTCCACCAGACAGAGCTTTCCTTCCTGTTTCTATCCCTGTATCTCTCTTGGCAGAGTAACCCACGTGGTGACATTTCCCTGGTTACCTCTCAGACGAGTTTCATAGTGATAGCAAGAGCAGTGCATTTTTCAGAGCCGTGGGCAGACGTAATAGCTGGTCTTCAGAAAGCATTTTCCAGGAAGTTCTCTGGGTGACATTTCTGTGCCGATTTTCTGCAACTTGTCTCCACTCAAAAAATATCTGAGGCCCTGACAGTATTTCCACACTTAGTGAGACATGCATCGTCTGCCCCTCGCCAAGTGTGTCACATTCCTGAATCTGAAGGTTATTTATTCACCTGCTCAAGTTGCCTGTGGCTGTCGGTACAACGCGGGATGCTGCCGGAGCTGAGGGAGGGCACAGGGACCGCTGAGGGGGTGGCCCTGGTGGCCCCCGGCCTGGCTAGTGCCCTGGTGGAGCAGAGAGAGGAGGGGCTGGAAGGAGTGGCCCCCAGCAGAGGGAAAGGGGCACGTCCTCCACCGCTCTGGGGTCCCCACTCAGTCTTGGGGCCCTGGGGGCCATTCCTGGCCCACACTCAGTTGTCCTGTGGGGCGTCCATTCCCCGGCCCCCCAGAGACGTTCCAAGTGGAGCATCTGGCTTTGAAAAGGACACACCCGAGAGAGGCTTGGGACGTTAGCGGGGAGTTTAGTCTGCTCTTGAAGAAGCCTTAGCATATAGCTGTTGCTGCTGCTAAGTCACTTTAGTCGTGTACAACTCTGTGCAAGCCCATAGACGGCAGCCCACCAGGCACCCCCATCCCTGGGATTCTCCAGGCAAGAACACTGAAGCGGGTTGCCATTTCCTTCTCCAATGTATGAAAGTGAAAAGTGAAAGTGAAGTAGCTCAATCGTGTCCGACTCTTCGTGACCTCATGGTCTGCAGCCCATTAGGCTTCTCCATCCACGGGATTTTCCAGGCAAGAGTACTGGAGTGGGGTGCCATTGCCTTCTCTGTTAGCATACAGCAGAAAGTGGAAAATCAGAATCAATGACCAGAATGTTTCTTTCCAACGGGTCACTTTAGATACGTTAGTAAGAGCTGCCTGAGGCCAGGGCGCTGCACTTGGGGCCACATCGGGGCTGTGGGTGGTGGAGCTGTGTGTGGACTGGTTTCCTCTCCTAAAAACAAAAGTTACCTGTGCAACTTCTGTGGTTTGTAAATAACACATTTAAATTATGTTATTTAGCAGCTTTATTCAGATATCATTGACATATGAGAGTTGTATGTATTTACGGTGTAGAACACTTTTGATACAGGTATGTATTGTGACGTGGTTACCACAGTCACGGCAATCAACACAGTCGTCACCTCATAGAGCTGCCGTGTGTGTGTGTCCCATGTCGTCTTCTCCCACCAACAATCTCTGTAACCAACACCACGAGCACAATCACAGGGGAGCCCCTCCAGTGCCCCCGCATCCCTGCACCCTCACCCCATCCCTGGCCCCTGGAAGCCTCTGACCTGCTCGCCATCTCTGAGGCCATTTCCGGAAGCTGTGAGGCTGCTCACCCAGCAGGATGCCCCTGAGGTCCATCCAGGGGGCCGCGTATACCAGGTCTGCCCCTTTCACTGGCACACTGCGTCTCATTCCACAGATGACCCCAGTGGATAACCCTCATCCGCTGGAGGGAACTCGGTTTGCTTCCACATTTTTGGCTCCTACAGAGAAATCAGCTGTGAACATTCACGTATGGCATTTTTGAGCATGTCTGTTCTGACTTCTCTGGATTAAATGCGCAAGAGGACAATTGCTTGGTTTTAGGAAAAGCACATGCTAGCATTCCAAGAGATGGCCAAACAGTTTTCCAAGGTAGCCATGCCACATCTATTCCCACCTGGGATGAATGGGAATTCAGTTTCTCTGCATCCTCGCTGGCATCTGGTGCTATGACTCCATCAACCCAGGCGTCCTACTGGGTGTAGTGAACCTCACTCTGCTTTTTAACTCGCGTGTCCCTGATGGCTGATGTGCTGAATCTTCCACGTGCCTGTCTGCACCCAGGTCACTCCTTCAGCACACGTCTGTCCACATCTTTGCCCATGCCCCATATGGGTGTTTTTTACCCTGAGACATGTTTTTTTCCGCTCATCTTCCAGCTACAAGTCCTTTCAAAGACATTTTGCAGATAGTATCTCTCAGCCTGTGGTTCATCTCCTCATCCTCCTAACAGGGATTGATACAACATAAATGTTTTTAATGTTGATGACATTTACTTTATTAGTTTTTTCTGTTTATGGCTCATGCCATTATAGGTCTCAGAACTCTCTGCTTGGCCTTAGATCTTGACAATCATCTTCTATTTTTTCTCCCTAAAGTCTTATGATTTTGTATTTTCATTTGAATCTTTGACTCGTTTTGGGCTAAATCTTTGCATAGTGTGAGATTCAGGCTGAGGTTTTATTTTTTCCCTACGTATATGTTCCAGTACAATTTTTAAAATTATAGTAAAAGCCACATAACATAAAAGATGCTGTCTTAGCCATTTTTAAGCGCACACGTCAGTGGCATTAAGTCCATTCACGCTGATGTGTGGCCATTACTGCCATAAAACCCCGGGACTTCCCATCTTCCTAAATGGAAACTCTGAGCCTGTGATACAAGGGCTCCGCATCTTCTCCATCTCCCTGTCCCTGGCAACCACGATCCTATCTTCTGTCTCTAGGAGTCTGACAACTCTGGGACCTCATGTGCATGGAGCCAGGGGAAGCTGGAGGGTCTGTGCTCGGGAGTGACGGTTCTGACAGGTAATTCCCAGTGGGTCGGGACGGGGCCAGTCTGTCCTGGACACTCTACCTTCTCTGAGGGGTTCAGTGACTCAGTTATAGTTTCAGGTTATACCTATAACTGGAACAACTACGTTATTAGCTGACAATCTCAGAGATAAAAATAAAAGACAGAAGCTGTTACTCTGGTCTGAAGGGAAGAAGTACACACAGCACCTGCGGGTCTCAATGAGAGGGAGTTCCCGGTTGCCTGGTGGTTAGGGTTTGGCACTGTCCCGGCTGTAGCCTGGGTTTGATACGTGGTTGGGGCACTGAGACCCCACAAGGCCTGCGGTGAGGCAAGAAACTAAACAAAACCCCCCAAAACTCAACGAGAAAGTCTGCATCAGACCTGCGGCCCTATTGCTGGAGTCATTGCCTTGCAACTCAGCACTGTGAGTCTCTGGATGGGAAGCAGGGGGTGGAAATGTGGTAAAGAGCAGGATGTTATGACTTGGGTTAATGCATAAGGAAGAACAAGGATGATGCATTGCTCTCTGGATGAAGGGTAGACGAGGGCTGTTCGCAGATATGGACCCAGTTTAAGGACNTGATTTTCTTCAGAGGAAAAAAAAATAAGAATTCTTATATGTGCCACCATTTTTTCATAAGAAAAAGCAATAAACATTAATGAATAATTAAAAGGATGGTTACCTGGGATCGACCCAGCTTAGAGAATGAAGGCGTTCCCTGGTGGCTCAGATGGTTAAGTGTCTGTCTACAATGCGGCAGACCCGGGTTCGATCCCTGGTTTGGGAAGATCCCCTGGAGAAGGAAATGGCAATCCACTCCAGGACTATTGCCTGGAAAATCCCATGGACAGAGGAGCCTGGTGGGCTACAGCCCATGGGGTTGCAAAGAGTCGGACATGACTGAGCGACTTCACTTTACTTCTTCTTCAAATATAACAAGATTTCCTGTTTTAACAAGAGCAGAAGGAGGAATGGGGAACTCCCAGCTGGAAGGACAGCCCTGGGCTTCTCGGACCAGATTCTAGGAAACTGGGCTCAGGAGACCAGGACCACCCCTGCCCCACCTCCATCCCCTGCAGATGAGGCACCCACGGCTGCTTCTGCATGCTCGCTTTCCTTACTAAAATATCTGACAAATGTCTCCATGGTGAATCAATGTATTTAAAAAAAGCACTGAGCCAAGGAATTGGGGCTGGGACGCGCCTGTGACATGGCTTTTTCTTGAGGGCAGGGCAGGTGATGGTGAGCAGAGCTGGGTGCAAAAGGAACCAGGCTCCAGTCCTGCATTGTCACTGCTAAGCATGAGCTGCTGATGGTGGGCCCGTGACTCAGGACTGTACTTTATGTCTGCATGTGATGTGAGACCTGGAGCGGGGCGTTGAGTAGAAATTAAACACAGGGCAAGTAGAAAGCTCAGGTAGAAACTGTGGCTTGTTTGAGTTCAGTAACTGAAAGCTGTCTTCACTGTCCTAATTCCATGGCCCAGCAGATACGTCACTGGGAATCACATGGGCAAAGATCCAGAGCCGAGGCAGAAGCCCCGGTGCCAAAGATACAGGACGCTCAGAGACAATGCCGTGCAGCCTGGGTGCAGCACTCTGCCCTCACTTCTGGAGATTCTCAATGCTTTGTGAACAAAGGAGCCCCCATTTCCACTTTGCCCTGAGCCCTGCAACTCTGCGGAGTTTCTCATGGCAAGAAAGAGAAGGTTCCAGCTTTGCACCCAGCCGTCTGGCCTCGAAGCCCAGCCTTCTCATCTCAGCGGCTCATGAGGACCTCTACAAAATGGAGGGAAGCTGACCCTGGAGCAGACCCGGCCCCAGCCAACTCAGCGTCAGTCCTGGCCTCTGCTGGATTGGCCTTCACGATCCAGAACGAGTTCAGGGCTAGATCAGAGCTTCCTGGCGTCGTGGCTGCAGCTGGCATGGTGAAAGGGCTGGTGCTTGGAAAGGAGACGAGTGCTTGAGCAGAGGGTGAGTCATTCTCCGTTTACTCAAGAGGAGCTTAGGTGGGGATTACTGAGGGCAGCAGGAGGTGCGGAAAACTCCTTCAAGTGCTTTCCAAATATTTTAGGCTCACGAAAATCCAAAGCCTTTTGTGCCAATGGCTTTTTCACTTTTAGGCTGAAAGCCACGTTTATTTAAAGAGAAATGTAATGTAATCCACATATTCATCAGTATCGTTTGTCAGTTGCTGTTACTATAAATGTCCTAATGTTCTGAGCTTTTTTTTTTTTGCTGCAAATCACACATAAAATTCTCCTTAGGTATTTTATGGTGTACAATATTTATGTTAATCTCCTAAAGAAATTAATACATTGCCTTTCCTTACATCTTTTGCTGAAGTTATGTGACATGTGGGCTCTATACCCCATCGTTGGGTAGAGCAGTCTTGGTGTGGCCTCCCCAAGATAGGCCTCATCCCCCTGCTTTCCAGATATACTCTCCAAGTCCCCCCAATACCTGTATAATTGCATCCCCTATCTCAAGGTTAGTGAAAGTATCAGGATTTGTGAGACCAATGGAACTACAGGTTTCTAATAATGACTCCTGGAATTTATTTGCAATTTTGCACATTTTTTTTCTGGTGTTTTAAGATGATTAAATGATAATTTTAAAGAACAGACACATGGTTTGAGTTATGTTTTAGTGAATTGGATAGTTTGTTCTGAGTGTTTAAATGTGGGTGTACTATTTAAGGACCCTGGATTATTTAGTAGATTATAAGGTTAATAAGGTTAATTGACTGAATGTTGTAAAATGCATGGCCTGCCTCTCCGGTTGCAGCTCAGCCCTCAGCTGACAAGCACGTCGGGGATACACAGCATCCTTGTGGATCTATCAGAGGATGCAGAGTGGCAGGTAGCTGTGTCTCTGTGAGACTGACTTGAAGAGGAGAACGTTATTTTGACTGGTTCCTGAAGTCGTTTACTATGGAAAATCAGTGTTTCAAGGAAGATTTGTAAGTGTTCTACCAAGTGGATCTTCAAGGTCAAGTTAGGGAAGGAAAGTGTGGGGCGACCTATCTTTGAGGCACACGTGAGGCAGTTAGAGCATCCCAGACACTGCCCAGAGACAACGGGGCTCACAAACACCATCAGGATTTCCTTGAAATCACCTTGAAAAAATAAAAAAGAGGAATGGGTAAAATGACTTTAATAACATGTTTAACCCAGAATCTTAACTCCTTGACATGTAATCAGTATTAATTTCCATCATTTTCATATTAAGAAATGTGGTGTCCATCTTTGCTCCAGGCACATTTCCATCTGGATTAGCCATGGTTCACATTGTCCCTGTGGGGCATGGCGGCCCTTCACTGAGTAAACCTACTGTTTAACGCCCACTGCCTCACACATGTGACTGACTTGAGCAATCTCAGTCATTCCCGACACACTCATCCGCTTTGATTTGGAAAACTACCGGCGCCTCACTAGACCCTCCAGGGCACTGAGCTTATCTCAAGGAAGCCATGCAGCGCTGGAATTTATGAAGCCAGAACTCAGAATCCATCTGACCCCATGCTGCAGTTCCCTTTGCTCTTCAGGCATCAACTACTTTGCTGAGAAACCTGGCTTTCTGTGCTGCCCTGGGGAGCTGTGTGGTCCCCAAGAAGCGGTCCTCCATCAAATTTCCTTGCTCCCTGCAGGCCCCACCGGGCTGTCAGGAGCTGCAACAGGAGGCCCAGGCCCTTGCTCAGATGTTCAGCTCCCTTATGAGGACACACCCAGCATGAAGTGCGGACACGGCCCCGTGAGCACTGAGTATGGAAAGATGGGGCACTCTTCCTCCAAGCCTGAGGCTGACCAGCTCCACCTGGGCCCAGCAGATAACGCGCATCATGGAGGAAGGTTTATACTATGAGCATGACATCCCTATAGCTATGGGCTGCTTTCTAAGCAGATGAATCCAGTGTAATTAAAGAAAAAGTCATGGAGAGACTCACTTCACAGATCCAGAGATCTGAGTGTGACCAAGGTTTCCCCGGTAGGAGACACCTCACAGGCCAGAACCCTCTGGAAACTGGAGAGTCTTTTCTAAAAGTACTCCTGGTGGGGCCCCCCTGGTGGCTCAGTGGTAAGGAATCTGCCTGCCAATGCAGGAGACACGGATTCAGCTCCTGGTCCAGGAAGATCCAATGTGCTGTGGAGCAATGGAGCCCATTCATGCTCCAGAACCCGTGCACCTAGAGCCTGAGCCCCCTGGTGAGAGAAGCCATTACCAGGAGTCACCGATGTACCACAACCACGAGTAGCCCCCCACTCATGCAATTAGAGAAAAGCTGCCCAGTAGCAAAGGCCCAGCACGGCCATAAATAAGTACAATCATTTTTAAAAAGCTCTTTGTGTATATGTATGTATACAACCAAAGCACTTTGCTATACACCTGAAACGCGGTGTTGTAAATCAACTGTACTTTAATAGCCAAAAATGCTCCTTGACCCAGAGGAAATACAATGAGGCTGCTAAACCAGTGGAAAAGGAAGAAACAGGTCTCAAATGGTGGGAGAGGCGTGAGGGGAAGATTGAATAATAGGATGACTCAGTTGCTGATGATCCTGATTCAGTCATTTTCTGCTTAAAAGGGCACTTCGACCTTTTCAAGCCCAAATATATGTTTCTTGACAGAAGGCCGCTCTGTGCAGAAGCTGCAGAAGCCCAGATCTATCAAGAGCTCTGATAGATCGATCCTAAACCCAGTGTTGGGGGGTGGGTTGGCGCTGCGATTATTAATTGAGTCAATGATCCATTTTATCTGACACTACGCGTACATGCACACAACGCATAAATTACACAAAACAGTTCCAACATGGTTAATGAACTTGCCCTAAGGATAATAAAGAAAAACGCTTAGCTAGGTCCTTCTATTTATTTTTTTCTTTATGCGTAACAGCATTCTACTTAATAGCATTAATCAAGTTGAAGGACCATCTGTATTAAAATGTAAAGACTGTCTTTAGACTGTGTCAGCAGAAGTGAAGGGCCCAGGTACCAGTCAGGGTGAAGATGCCCTGAGATGACACATGTGGCTCCATGGGTCTCTCTGACCCGAGTGCTCTAGGTAGGGAAGAGCAATCATGTGGCTGGGGAGTGCTGCTCTCCCCCAGTGGGCAGTGCTTGCAAGGCCTATCATTACAGTGGACACAGCTTGCTTCCCCAAACGATCTTGGTGTCAGATGCCCAGAGTTTATTTCTAGCAGGGCTGGGAACTAGTCACTCAGGCTTAGAGAACTCACTTCGCTTGTGTCACCCTTGTCTATAGAACGGGGACACTAGCTCATGCCACTCTCAGTCTGGGTGAGAATCAGATGAAGTGACAGACACAAAGCTCCAGGCAGAAGACTGACAGTTGGTCAACACATAAACATGTGAGAGTAACAAACCATCCAGGGCTGTAATACAACAGCTAAGCTGTTTGATCAGTTCAGTCGCTCATCATGTCCGACTCTTTGTGACCCCATGGACTGCAGCACACCAGGCCTCCCTGTCCATCACCAACTCCCGGAGTTTACTCAGACTCATGTCCATTGAGTCGGTGATGCCATCCAAACATCACATCTTCTGTCGTCCCCTTCTCTTCCTGCCTTCAGTCTTTCCCAGCATCAGGGTCTTTTCCAACAAGACCTTCTCGTCTTTGTGGCCAAAGTTTGGAGTTTGATATTTGATGAAGAAGTTCAAACACCAGTGTGTGGGGCTGACTGCCATAAATGCCTTCGTGAAAAAATAAAGTATTACCAGTAGCCAATAAGCACATCTGGAGATGCTCAGCATCATTAACTGTTGCAGCTGCTGGTGCTAAGTTGCTTCAGTCGTGTCCGACTCTGTGCGAGCCCATAGACAGCAGCCTACCAGGCTCCCCCATCCTTGGGATTCTCCAGGCAAGAACACTGGAGAGGGTTGCCATTTTCTTCTCCAATGCATGAAAGTGAAAAGTGAAAGTGAAGTCGTTCAGTCGTGTCCAACTCTTAGCGACCCCATGCACTGCAGCCCACCAGGTCCCTCTGTTCATGGGATCTTCCAGCCAAGAGTACCGGGGTGGGGTGCCATTGCTTTCTCCACACTAACTGTTCAGTTCAGTTCAGTTGCTCAGTTGTGTTGGACTCTTTGCGACCCCATGAATCGCAGCACGCCAGGCCTCCCTGTCCATCACCAACTCCCGGAGTTCACTCAGACTCACGTCCATCGAGTCCGTGAAGTCTCATCTGCATATCTGAGGTTATTGATATTTCTCCCAGCAATCTTGATTCCAGCTTGTGTTTCTTCCAGTCCAGCATTTCTCATGATCTACTCTGCATAGAAGTTAAATAAGCAGGGTGACAATATACAGCCTTGACAAACTCCTTTTTCTATTTGGAACCAGTCTGTTGTTCCATATCCAGTCCTAACTGTTGCTTCCTGACCTGCCCTGACCGTTAGGGAAATGCAAATCAAAACCACAATGAGACAGCACCTCACACTCACCAGGAAGCTAACTATCAAAAGGCCAGAAAGTACAAGTGTTGGCAATGACATGGAGAAACTGGACTCCTGTGTGCTGTTGCTGGGATGTAAACTGGTGCAGCTGCTGTGGATGCCAGCGTGGAGGTTCTTCACAGGATTGTCTCATGATGGACCAACTCCACTTGTGGGGTTTCAACCAAAAGAACTGAAAGCAGGGATTTGAACAGATTTCTGAATGCCTATCTTCAAGGCAATGTTATTACAATAGCCAAGAGGAGAACCCAGTTTCCCACAACTTCCTGTCTGTTTTCATCATTCTACCTTTTCCAGGGCAGCCAGACATGTATGTGACTAGTGATCCAATAAGTACTGACATCCCATGATCTCATATTTGCGTAGAGAGTACTGTCACACACTTTTCCAATTACAGCTGATCTCAGAGACTCCATATGAGGGGTCAGGTACATTTTCTTACTTTTCAGAGGACAAATGACTTCATTCCCATTAGGAGAAAGTCATGATCTGTGCTGTGGCACATGAAGATCAGGTCCACTTACTTGACTGTGAATTTGTACGTTCACCCCTTTAACAAAGAGTCGACGCTGTTAAATGCAGTGGGGACAGAGCAAAGGATGTTATTTTGCCCCTAAGAACCCTACCATCTGATGAAAGCAAATTCTACCTTTTTAACTGGTTACTGGGATGAACACAGGTTGGGGAAGAGATGGCAAACCAGCTGCCCTCAGTAAAAGAAGAATAGATGTGGCAAGAGAAAGCTTACCTATCTTTGTTTATTTTTAAAACTATTTGTCAGGGCTGCCCTGAAGCTTAGGCACAGAAGCAAGATTTTGGAAGGTCTTCTAAGCTGACTCTTTTTTAACTCCATGGACTGCAGCCTGCCAGGCTCCTCTGTCCATTGAATTCTCCAGGCAAGAATATTGGAGTGGGTCCAGTTCAGTTCAGTTCATTTCAGTCGCTCAGTCATGTCCGACTCTTTGCAACCCCATGGACTGCAGCACACCAGGCTTCCCTGTCCATCATCAACTCCTGGAACTTGCTCAAACTCATGTCCATCGAGTTGGTGATGCCATCCAACCATTTCATCCTCTGCTGTCCCCTTCTCTCCCAATCATTCCCAGCATCAGGGTCTTTTCAAATGAGTCAGTTCTTCACATCAGGTGGTCAAAGTATTGAAGTTTCAGCTTCAGCATCCGTCCTTCCAATGAATATTCAGTACTGGTTTCCTTTAGGATGGACTGGTTGGAGCTCCTTGCCATACAAGGGAGTCTTAAAAGTCTTCTCCAACATCACAGTTCAAAAACATCAGTTCTTTGGCGCTCAACCTTTTTTATTGTCCAACTCTCTCATCCATGCATGACTACTGGAAAAATCATAGCTTTGTCTAGATGGACTTTTGTCGCCAAAGCAATGTCTCTGTTTTTTAATATATTGTCTAGGTTTGTCATAGCTTTTCTTCCAAGGAGCAAGTGTCTTTTAATTTTATGGCTATAGTCACCATCTGCAGTGATTTTGGAGCCTAAGAAAATAAATGTGTTACTGTTTCCATTGTTTCCCCATCTACTTGTCATGAAGTTGATTGATATTTCCTTCTCCAGGGATCTTCCCAACCCAGGGACTGAAACTGTGTCTCTTGTTTGGCAGGCAGATTCTTTACCATCTGAGCCACCAGGGGTGCCCTCAAAGACTTACTTTAAGAAAAATTATATTTAAGAGAAAATTTGTTTAATATTATGAGTGAAAATCCTTGATAAAAAAATGAAAAGAATATACACTGGATTTTATGTATTTTTAAACATTTACAGAAAGCATTCTAAGTATTTTGCTTTATGTAATCTTTAACTTTTATATAAAAAAGGAATATTTTATTTCCATGTTGTCAGCCAAGAGTTTCCCCTGGAGAGCTGCAATGATGCACATGGCCGACAAAGAGTAGTAAGTTAGAATGTACTGGACTGACCTGATGACAATGTCCAGAATGTAAGCTATTTTGTTTAATCAATAAGCCATTTCTAAGACTTGCTTGTCATCAATATTACCTGGGAGACCTTCTCATTTTGTTTTGTGTTTTTCATCTACAGATTCTACCTCTCATGTCCCATATCTTCTGAATCAGAATCTGGGGGTGGTGCACACTGTGGGGACCTGGGAATATATGTTTCTTAAGAGAAAGGAAAGGGATGAAAGAAAAAGCACTTCTCCAGAGATTCTGATGGAAATCCAGCCTCAGAAACTACCTGTTCAGATGACAAGACTACCGTCAAGCCTGCTATCCATGTCCTCGCTGAAGACAGAGCGGGAGGACACACATCTCTGAACCACACACCTGGCAGAGAGGTGCGCACAGGAGGAGAGCAGTGTTCTCGCTGTGACTCACGTTTCAGCAAGTGGCCTCTTTCTCCACTTACACTGGGGGAAGGATCATTCAGATGGTGGGACAGGTCAGTCTGGATTTTACCAGGGTGGTGAACAGAAACATCTGGAAAGAAAACAGCTGTTTTGGGCAATTTCCCCCCCAGATCAAATCTTCACCGATGGAGAACATGCCTACCTTGTGCTGCCATATTCCTGAACTTTAAGGACTGTCTGTTCTGTTACTTTTGCTTGAAACTGTAAGGAAATAAAGTTAGAACAGTGATGCTGTACATACTGACAGTCTGTCTCCCTGACTGAACCTGAGTTGGGCTCCTCTGAGACCTCTTCTGAACCAGGCCCAGATGCCACTCTGACCCTGGGCTGCTCAGATCAGTTTTGAGAAGAGTCCTGGTGGGTCAGTTTAGTGAAAATCTCCCACCATCGACATGTGATTGAATTCCTCATCTCCACCCTGGATGTGTTACTGCCCTCGTCACCAACCACAGCCTGCCTTGTGCAAGATTCCTGTTGAGTTGTTCCAGCAAAAGCCTTTGGCCCAGAACTTTCTATGTGCCTCTTTTACTGGAGGTGGGCCCAACCTCTCCACTGGAGAACCCCACAGCAGTGGTCTTCTTTACCACATTCAGTAAGTGTCAGAGAGCAAGTTTCTGGATGATACTCAAGTAGAACCTCACACTGGAGGGGCATCAGTGCTCCTAACATGTTGCCTGGCAATGTTCAGCTCTTCTGCAGGCTTCCTTTTTGTACCCAGAGACCAGAGATCTATGTGAGCTGGGAGCTGCAGGAAGGAGAGAAGATGCTGAGGGAAAACCGTGATGACTTAGTTTGGGACACACTGAATCTGGACTTTCAGCAAGGAAGTATCTGGTGATATTTAACAGGCATCTGAAGCCCAAGTACAAACCAACAAAAAGGCTGAGATAAGAAATGGACCCCTGAGAGTTGTCCCCTGGAGAGCTGCAGTGATGCACGTGGCCACCTGTGTCTGTGGAGGACGGTGGTGCCCACGCCTCCCAGATGAACATCACCAGGACATCCTGTGGTCTCTGGGGGTGGGGTTATCTGAGCAAGAGGGTGGCAGGAGGACTCCTGGGATTGGGCTTGTGTTAGGTGGTTTTGGGGACGGTTGAAGGAAGTTGGGGCCACTCTGGACTGGGTGCTGTCATGAGGCAGGGGTCATTTTATGCCTGGGGTTTCACAGATCTTACCTGGAAGCAGAGCAGATGATAGTAGGACTAAAGCTGTAACCAATAAAGAAGAAGCGGTCTTTCCTATTCGCCAGGAAAACGGCATAGTTGGTTGTTTTTGTGTCTGATATGAAGCTTGTATTTTCCAGTGTATAGATCTAACCACGTGGAGGTCTTGGTTTCGTCCTGCTGCATTCTGGTCTTGAGGTGACTGTTGGGGACACTCAGTGTAGCTGCCGTACCCACGGGGAGACCAGCAATACCCGTGACAAGTCCCAGAGCTGGTCCGGGCTGGCAGGAGGAGGCAGACAGAAGGTTCAAGACAGTATCTTGGTCCCTCTCCCTACCCCTTACTTTAAAGACAATGAGAGGCTTTCCTGGTGGCTCAGTGGTAAAGAATCTGCCTGCCAGTGTAGGACATGCAGGTTTGATCCCTGATCTGGAAAGATCCCCGTGGAGAAGGAAATGGCAACCCACTCCAGTATTCCTACGGGAAATCCCATGGCCCGGAGGCACCTGGAGGGTCCATTGGGCTGCAAAGAGTCGGACATGATTGAGTGACCAAACAACAAAGATGGTGAAAACAAAATGAGACAAACCCAAGAAGGCAACATGAGTCGTCCCCAGTTCACATTTTGAAATACTTGTACCGCTATGCAGGGAAACAACAGAGACACCACAGCAAAGCGGGGCTACTCGCAATCGCCACCTAGTGAGGTGGAGGTCGTCTGCTTCTTGTGGCTTGTGCAGAAGACTGTTGGATCCACTTGATTTAACTAAGTGCGGTTGGTTTATTGTCTAGCAGAGCCTACCTCAGAAACCCAGAAGCTTGTTAATGGGTTGGTCTGTCATCAAGACTCAAATCATGTGTAAGAAATTGCAGCAAAGTGATAAAACCACGTCTTTTTAAAAAGTGATTTTCCATGTGTCCGTAAGTGACGGATTTTTCTTGGTCCATTGTGACCTGATTGGCTCTTGTTAAAAGTGGATTTTAACACTCCGTGCCTCTTGCTCAGACTCTTGAGGGGTTCTGTGAGGCCGTCCGCCTGGCTAAATGGACCACTGTGTTTTCGAGAACACTTTCCAGACGTGGTTTTCTCAGATCCGATTTTTAAGGTTCCTATCAGCGCCATGGTTTATGGCTCCACTCTTCCGTAGCTGATTCTAGCACTTGCACCGGGTTGGTGGGCGGGGTCTGGTGCTCAGACAGAATGGTGTGCTGGCGCCTCAGCTGCAATCGAGCATCTTTTCACCTGGTCCCACACCCATCCTGTCGGGTCTGCTGCATCCTCGCCCCTCGCCTGGGCACCACGGGCATGTGAATGTCTCCTGCCTGCTTCTGGAGGACACAGAGCCCGGGCGCCCCGTCACGTGCTCACCGGCATTCGTGAGAAGCCCTGACACCCCAGCCTCCCTCAGTCTCCCTGGGAATCCCCGTGACTCTGCGGGATGAACGCAGAGAGGGCAGCCTGGCACGGAGCAGGCGGCAGCCTCTGGCTGCCTCCCATCCGCCTTCCGGGCCCTTTCCCCTGGGAAAGCCCGGCTGGGGACTGTGCGATCTATGGGTGTTTTCAAACCCAGACTTTGAGCCGGTCTCTTTGATGGCTCCATTCGTTATGCTCCCGTCGATCTAGCATGTGAAGTGTGAGGACGTAAGCACGGATGCCATAATAGAGCCATTGTCGCCACATTGCTTGAGACCAAGAAAGAGGCCTATGGACCGCTGGTCGGATGCCAGCCACAGCCCCGCAAGGCCTTGCCCTCATCTGGTCTCTAAGACAAGAAAGTGTAGCGCCCAGAGGGGCCTGGAGCCACCCTCAACCCAGTAGGAAGATTTCTTTGCAGCTTAGGAATCAAATCCGGGCAGCCTGGGAGCCCATCAGATATTCATGGGTTCCAGTGTTATTTAAATCAGGTCCTTTCTGCGGCGCCCATTGACCCAGCCCTGGAAGGCCGTGCTTCCCCTCCCCCCACCCCCCATCCCCCTGGGCAGTCCTGCAGCACATGCTGGGCTTCCTGCCACACCAGAATCACATTTGATTTGTCAACAGCTGACACTGTGAGTAACAGCTTTACACATATCATGTGCAATGTCCATACGCTGCTTAAAGGCAAGACAATTGGTTAAATTTAACGTTGCTGCAATATATTTTGGAACGCTCCTTTGAGCTTTTCTGGAGTAAATTGGCCCTTAAATGAAAACATACAGACAGGAGAAATCCCAGGTGCTTTAGATCAACAGAGACTTGGGTAATCCCATGGATTTGGGTATATCTGACATAAACAACTTCATTAAACCTGGGGCCAACCTTGTAGCTGCTGTCAGCAGGCTAACTGGAATACGCACCCACAGTCCTCACGTGTTTCTATGATGGGTGCTCTACTGGGCTATTTTGATTTGTTCTCCTTTCCTAAAATGCCTCAGATATTATGGGCTTCCAGTTTTTCAGCCAAGAAGGTTTTCAGTTGGGAGGTTCAAATTGAGATCCATAAACGGAAAAAAAGTGTCCATTTTATGTGTCAGGAATATATTTAAGTTCCTATGAATTCATATTAACAAAGACACACAATTTATTTTCCTCTGGTTGGGTGTTTATTTTATGAGCATCATTCTTGGAGAGATGTAGTGAGTGCAGGACTGTCACACATGCCCCGCATCGCCAAGTGGAAACCCTGCCATTACTGGGGAACTGGCGTTCAGACAGACAAAGCTCTGGGACAAGAAGCAGGAAAGCAGAGACCTGCAGCTTTTCCTTACAGACTCAAGGCTGGCTTCCCTCCCTGCTTCCTTTCACATATAATGGCTATGTTAAATTTTATTCCTACAGCACCACCTCAATGGATAACAAGGGTGAAGGAAGTCACTTGATATTTGAAAGCAGGGAACTAGATTCATAGAGCATCAGGAAGTCTACTCCTAGTATCTGAATTCTATGAAATTCAAACATGATCCCACTAACAGTTCAGAATGCAGGAAGTGTTTCTTAAAATAGAAGTATACTCTGTAATGTAGTAGTCTAGTCTTTTACTGGTAGGCTCTGCTTTAGTAATACAAATTTTAAAGTAAGGTTAAGGTGAAAAGTCTCAGTGAATGTAACTATGCACTGTCTATTATGTTTTTTTTTCTTAAGCAATATAAAATGCTTTCTCAAGACAGTGCCAGGAAAAGAAAAACAGAAACACAGAACAACAGGACAGGATAAACCCACGCACCTATGGTCGCCTAATCTATGACAAAGGAAACAAAAATATGCAATGGAGAAAAGACATTCTCTTCAGTAAGTGGTGCTGGGAAAACTGAATAGCTACATGTAAAAGAATGAAATCAGAATACTTCCTACACCTGACACAAAAATAAAAATAGATTAAACACCTAACTGTAAGGTAGGAAACTATAAAAGTCTTAGAGGAAGATGTAGGCAAAACACTCTGAGACATAAATTACAGCAAGCTTTGACACAGCAAAGGAAACCATAAATAAAATGAAAAGACAAGCCTCAGAATAGGAGAAAATACTTGCAAGTGAAGCAACTGACAAAGGATTAATTTCCAAAATATACAAATTGCTCATGTAGCTCAATATCAAAAACACAAACAATCCAATCAAAAATGGGTGGAAAATAGACACTTCTCCAAAGAAGACATAAAGATGGCCAACAAACACATGAAAAGATGCTCAACATCACTCATTATTAGAGAAATGCAAATTGAAACCACAATGAGGTATCACCTCACACCAGTCAGAATGGCCATCAGCAAAAACCGACAAACAATAAATACTGGAGAGGGTGTGCAGAAAAGGGAACCCTCTTGCACTGTTGGTGGGAATGTAAATTGGTGTAGACACCATGGAAAACAGTATGGATTCCTTAAAAAACTAAAAATAGGGCTACCATATGACCCAGCAATCCCACTTCTAGGCATACACTGGGAGAAAACCACAATTCACAAAGATACAGGCACGCCAATGTGCATAGCAGCACTATTTACAATAGCCAAGAAAGGGAAGCAAGCTAAATAGCCATCAACAGAAGAACTGACAAAGAAGCTGTGGTACCTATATACAATGGAATATTACTCAGCCATTAAAATAAATTAAATTGTGCCATTTGCAGAGGTGTGTATGGACCTAGAAAACAGTCATACAGATTAAGGTGAGTGAGAAAAAAAACAAACAAATAAGTATTGTATATGTATACATACATATAGTAACGTGTATGTGGAATCTAGAAAAATGGTACAGATTAATTTATCTGCAGAGATAGTGACACACATGTAGAGAACAAATGTATGGACACCAAGAAGCGATGGTGGTGGGATGAACTGGGAGACTGGGATTGACATGTACACACTGTTGATACCATGTATCAATAAAGCAGATAACTAACGAGAACCTACTGTATAGCACAGGGAACTTACTCAGTGCTCTCTGGTGACCTAAATGGGAAGAAAATCCAAACATGAGAGGGTATATGGGTATATAGAGTTGATTCACTTTGTTGTACAGCAGAAACTAACACAAAGTAGCTATACGCCAATTAAAAAAAAAAGTCAGTGACAGGCAAGAAAATCATCAAAGTACACCTAAGCAAAAATTGATCGAAATGAATATATGTATATTCTTTATAGTCTTGGCAAAATAATCCCAAATATGTTACAAAAATTCTGTACAGCAAGTTTTGGAGCTGTTATTTTTTTTTTTAATGATGAAAACAACTGTTGCACATTATCCAAACATCAATAGATTTTCATATCACCACCTACACAAAGATTCTGACAACATTTTTTCAATCAGGGAGATTGTTGTAACTTACTTTAAAAATACCTATATTATACTATAAGGCACGGACACTGTAAACCTTACATCTTATAACTTCATTTCTCTTTAGGGCCGAATCTCAGCACTTTCACTGTAAGTAAATGCTTTGAAACAAGAAGAAAACACAGCTCCCTGAATCCCATTCTTTTATTATTTCAAATAATTTGAGAAAATCCCCAAATCTTCCCTTCTCCTAACCCTGGGGACCATAACTATTTTCTGTTTCCAATTCTTACACTGACCTCATTTTAAAGGCAGGTGAGGAAGAGAGGAAGAAGGAACTCCATATCCGCAGGAGCTTGGAGAGCACCATTCCGTCACCTTTAGTGGGTCCAAACAAACTGTGTCTGCAGAGGGGAAGTGGGCTTTGGGAACACAACAGTGAGAGGAGCACGCTGGGGGTGGTTCCGACCAGCGGGAGTCACTACCTACCACATCCCTGTGGGCATGAGTTGTATGAGCTGCCAGTCCGCCGTGTGAGTTGGGCTTATGGCTTCATCTGCCTGCTTGCTTCTCCACCTGTATGATGAGCATAACACGGCCAGATCAGAGTCTTCTTGAGGTGTCTACTAGTGGCACGCAGATTTCTAAGGACCCCATGGACTGTAACCCACCAGGCTTTTCTGCCCATGGAATTTTCCACGCAAGAATACTAGAATGGGTTGCCATTTCCTTCTCCAGGGGATCTTCCTGACCCAAGGAACCCACATCTCCTCCATTGGCAGGTGGATTCTTCACCACTAAGCTACCAGGGAAGCCCACAAATAAGAGATTTCTAAGGAGGGGAAAACCTGAAGATAGGTTTGTGTGAGCTTAGGAAAGAGGGAATGAACACAAAACTACTATAAACTGAAAATATCCTTCTCCTGCCTCTCTGATCCTTCACCCCTCCACCAAGATTTCTAAGGACCCCATGGACTGTAACCCACCAGGCTTTTCTGCCCATGGAATTTTCCACGCAAGAATACTAGAATGGGTTGCCATTTCCTTCTCCAGGGGATCTTCCTGACCCAAGGAACCCACATCTCCTCCATTGGCAGGTGGATTCTTCACCACTAAGCTACCAGGGAAGCCCACAAATAAGAGATTTCTAAGGAGGGGAAAACCTGAAGATAGATTTGTGTGAGCTTAGGAAAGAGGGAATGAACACAAAACTACTATAAACTGAAAATATCCTTCTCCTGCCTCTCTGATCCTTCACCCCTCCACCCCTACCCCTAAAACACA
Organism: Cephalophus harveyi; assembly: GCA_006410635.1. Taxonomy (NCBI): domain Eukaryota; kingdom Metazoa; phylum Chordata; class Mammalia; order Artiodactyla; family Bovidae; genus Cephalophus; species Cephalophus harveyi. The sequence continues at coordinate 423,044 of SJYT01041639.1, forward strand.
CACCCACCATGAAACATACTGAAATTAGGAGGGTGCTGGGGGAGTAAGGAGTGAGTGGGCTCGACCAGTCACCCCAGGAACTTGCAGAGGCCTAGAAGGAGGCTCAGACATGAGAGGAACACAGAGGGGACAGGGATTCTTCTGGGGCTAAGGTGAACTTCCCAGGATGGAGACTAAATAGAGTTAATGCCTGATTTCCCATTTTTAGAGACTCAACACCTTAGCTTAGGGTTTGATCTTTGATATAAATTGTAGCAATATTTTTTGGATCAGTCTCCTAAAGCAAAAGAAATAAAAGCAAAAATGAACAAATAGGACTTAATTAAGCTTAAACCCTTTTGCACCGCAAAGAAAACTATTGACAAAATGAAAAGATAACCCATGGAATGAGAGCAAATATTTGCAAATGATGAGACCAAGAAGGGGTTATATCCAAAATACACGAACAGCTCATGCAAACTAGTATCAAAACCCCAAACAATCTAATCAAAAGCTGCCTGAAGACTTCAACAGGCATTTCTCCAAAGAGGGCATGCTGTTGTCCAGCTAGCACATTAAAAGGTGATCAATATCACTAATTATTAGAGAAATGCATATCAGAACCACAATGAGGTATTACTGCACACCTGCCTGAATGGCCAGCATCAAAAAGTCTACAGATAACAAGTGTTGGTGGGGATGTGGAGAAAAGGGAAACCTCCTACACTGTTGGTGGTAATATCAGCTGGGACAGTCACTATGGAGCACAGTATGGAAGTTCCCTAAAAATCTAGAAGTAGAACTACCATATGATCCAGCAATACCACTCCTGGGTTTACATCCAGAGAAAACGAAAGCACTGATTCAAAAAGATACACGAATCCTAACCCCGGTGTTGTAGCACTATTCACAATAGCCAAGACGTGGAAGCAAACCAAGTGTCCATCAGTAGTCAACTGGATTAAGAAGATGTGATACATATATACACACACAGTGGAATACTACTCAGCCATGAGAAGAATGAAATAATGCCATTGGTAGCAACGTGGATAGATCTTGAGAATATCATGTTTAGTGAAATAAGACAGATGACAAAGGCAAATATTTTTTGTATCACTTCTATGTGGAATCTAAAATTAACACAAATGGATATATATGCAAAACAGACTCACAGATACAGAAAAAAAAAAAACAGTTAACAAAAGGAAGAGGGACGGGGAATGGACTAATTGAGGCATAGGATTAACAAATACAAATGACTATACATAAAATAGATAAGGATATATCATATAGCACAGGGAATTATACCCAGTATCTTCTGATAGCCTCTGTGTGTGTGTGTGTTAGCTGCTCAGTCGTGTCTGACTCTTGGTGACTTCTGTCCATGGGATTCTCCAGGCAAGAATACTGGACTGGGTAGCCATTCCCTTCTCCAGGGGATCTTCCCAACCCAGGGGCTGAACCTGGGTCTTTTGTATCACAGGCAGATTCTTTACTCTCTTAGCCACTGGGGAAGCCCCTAATAGCATATAATAACCTACAATGGAATATAATCTTCAAAAGTACTGAAACACTAACTGAATACTGATACTGACATAATACTCTGAATCACCTATACTTTCATTAAAAAAAATAAAAAAGATTCTTGTCTTTCAAAGTCTTAAAGTCTGGCTCTCATCCCCCTGTGCTTACTTTGTGTGTCTGCCCCATAGCCCTCTCCTTCTGTCTTCCGGTTTCCTCCTTGCTGAGCACATCTGAGGGCTTGGGGCTTTCGATCTCCTCGTTCTCCCTTTGAATGACTTCTTCAGGCTTACTCATCAAGGATCAGTCCACACTCCAGGCAAACATTCTACCTTCTTGGAATCTTCAGCAACCAGTTCAGACCTCTCCTTTGTCTCTTACATGCTGTCAGTACTTATTTTATGCATAATTCAGCATCATAGGTGGAAATATGAGAGGATCGACAACTCTAAAATAAAAATGAGACTCTCTCATCCACTCTTCCAGGTTCAGCTAGCTATGGGTCTGTGAACTGAGGAAATCACATGCTGAAGCTGAAACAGCAATTAGGTGTTTTGTTTTGGGTTTTTTTCTTAAGTTCAATTCAGTTCAGTCACTCAGTCATGTCTGATTCTTTGCGAGACCATGGACTGCAGCACACCAGGCTTCCCTGTCCATCACCAACACCTGGAGCTTGCTCAAACTCACATCCATTGAGTCAGTGATGTCATCCAACCATATCATCCTCTGTCGTCCCCTTTTCCTCCCATCTTCAATCTTTCCCAGCATCAGGGTCTTTTCTAATGAGTCAGTTCTTTGCATCAGGTGGCCAAAGCTGAGTTTCAGCTTCAGTATCAGTCCTTCTAATGAATATTCAGGACTGATTTCCTTTGGGATGGACTGGTTGGATATCCTTACAGTCCTCTGGGATTCTCAAGAGTCTTCTCCAATACCACAGTTCAAAAGCATCAATTCTTCAGCGCTCAACTTTCTTTATGGTCCAACTCTCACATCCATTTGGAAAAACCATAGCTTTGACTAGATGGACCTTTGTTGGCAAAGTAATGTCTCTGCTTTTTAATATGCTGTCTAGGTTGGTCATAGCTCTTCTTCTAAGGAGCAAGCATCTTTTAATTTCATGGTTGCAGTCACCATTTGCAGTGATTTTGGAGCCCCCCAAAATAAAGTCTGTCACTGTTTCCATTGTTTCCCCATCTATTTGCCATGAAGTGATGGGACCAGATGCCATGATCTTCGTTTTCTGAATGTTGAGTTTATGTCAACTTTTTCACTCTCCTCTTTCACTTTTCTCAAGAGGCTCTTTAGTCCTTCACTTTCTACCATAAGGTGTCATCTGTGTATCTGAGGTTATTGATATTTCTCCAGGCAATCGTGATTCCAGCCTGTGCTTTATCCAGCCTGGCACTTCGCATGATGTACTCTGCACATAAGTTAAATAAGCAGGATGACAATATGCAGCCTTGATGTACTCCTTTCCCAATTTGGAACCAGTCTGTTGTTGCATGTCCAGTTCTAACTCTTGCTTCTTGACCTAGGATACAGATTTCTCAGGAGGCAGGTAAGGTGGTCTGGTATTCCCATCTCTTTAAGAATTTTCCACATCTCTTTAAGAATTTTCTGTTTCTTTAGTGCATAGAAAATGGCAGACCCTTAATAAATATTTCATTAGAAAAGAAAAAGATTCAGTGGATGGGTAAGTTAATGAATGTGAGGCCCGTGGCTAGGTACTTCGATTAATTAATTAAATCTAGTTCTCGTCTCACAGAATTTGTGTTATGAAAAGGAAGGTAAACTCTTTGCAATTTTCTTTCATACAAAACAGAATGGCCACAATATCCTGGGAGATGACAGGAGAGAGGGACTAATTATGACTGCCTCAGAAAAGGCCTCATAAACAAGACAGGATTTGAGTTCATGTGGAAAGGAACTACAAGGTGGAGTCAGTGCTGAAGAGCTACCAGAAGGCCATCTGGGAGGTTATGAGTAATGGACTGGAGCACAGACGTGGAGGGGGGCGGGTTCCTTCAAACTTGCTCCTGTGACTGACTCCTGTGTCCTCGCCCTCAGCGCAGTGGCTGGGGCTCGAGCTGCTGCGCCAGTGTTTGGCTCTACTCCTTGGCTGTGTTCTTAAAGGCAGGGGCTTGGCTGTTAGAGCATCTGGGGGGCAGGGTGGGTCTCAGCAGCAGGCTGAGGACAGAAGGTCTGGGATGCTCATCTCAGGAAGACAGGGCATGGTAGGATGGGAAGGGCACTGACCTCCTCCACTCAGGCTGCCGTGATGGAACGCCAGAGATGGGCAGAGATCCGGGAGAGACCAGGCAGAGACCCTGGTGTAGCTCCCAGGGGCCTCAGAGTGTGAGCAGGGACGTGATGTAGCACCCAGGGTACCGAGCCTGCTCCCTGGGCAGGTTTCTGCTTAAGTGTAATTTGGAAGAGGAACGTCTGAGGCCCATGCAACTGGAGGTTTAGGAGGTGTGGCCAGCACGAACGGTGCAAAGCAGATTCCAGGCCATCTGGACCAGGGTGACTGTCCTGCGTCTGCTGTGCCCCTCAGTGTCAGGAGCTGTTCTTTATCAGGTGACTCCTCAGAGGGTGCGAGGTGATGCTGCTTTTTGCATAAAAGTGCCGGTCCTTCCAACTTATGGTGAAGTGAGGTGAAGTGAAGTTGCTCAGTCGTGTCCGACTCTTTGCGACCCCACGGACTGTAGCCTACCAGGCTCCTCGGTCCATGGGATTTTCCATGCAATAGTCCTGGAGTGGATTGCCATTTCCTTCTCCAGGGGATCTTCCCAACCCAGGGATCGAACCTGGGTCTCCTGCATTGTAAACAGACGCTTTACCGTCTGAGCCTGCTGCTAAAAGCAGAGGTTCATTTTTGCTCCTCACACTCTGGCCATCACGGTGTCTTCTCTACTGCCGAAACTTGGAGATGGTGCCACGTGGTGCAGACACCCACCCCCAGCGGGAGGGCCCCAGTGCCCTCCTTGAGCATTTTCCCTGTTGCTTTCAGGTTATCCTTCTCCACAGAGGGGGTATAGGTCTAACTGCACTCATTCTCTACTGCCGAAACCTGGAGATGGTGCCACGTGGTGCAGACACCCACCCCCAGCGGGAGGGCCCCAGTGCCCTCCTTGAGCATTTTCCCTGTTGCTTTCAGGTTATCCTTCTCCACAGAGGGGGTATAGGTCTAACTGCACTCATGCTTGCAGCAGGGGAGGGAAAACCCTAAGTAGACATGAACCTCAAGGTGCCCTGGGGTGAGACGGGAGAGGCGCCTGGACATCCCCCCGGAGTGAGTTCTGAGTGGACCAGTGGGAGACCAATGAGGGTGGCGAGGCAGCGCTGAGTCAGGACTCGGATGCTCTGTGGACTCAGGATGGCCCAGTGACAAGGTTCTCCTGCGGGTAAAGGAGCAGCTTACATACCCCCAGGTGCTCGGGGATGTTATGAGGACGTTCTAAGATATGATGGGGGTGATTCGAGGCATTTCTGGCCCATGAAACCAGGACAGCGGCGATGGTCTAGGCAAGGCCAGGGCTGGCATCCTATACCCAGTCGTGACTGCCATGGATGGAGGTAACTTCTGCGAAGAAAGTTTAAAAGTCCTCTAATCCCACCCAGCCCTCTGAGAGATGGAAATCCCACATTCTGACAGACAAGAAGTGGGTTGTTACTTGTGCAGGATCAAAGGGCTTTCTAAAGGCAGGGCTCCTGTCAAAGCCCAGGCCTTCTGACTCAGCCACTGTCTTCCCCGCTGCTGCCACCCAGTGACCCTACTGGTAGGGTAACAAGGCCCATCTCCTTCAATTGGTTAGCTCACGTCAGGTCCCCGCCATGCAAGGCATATGAGAACCAGGCCCCATCGGCTCCGGGGAATTGAATTTAGCACCACCAGCGCCTGGCCATCATTCACAAAACATCACCGTTCAGACTGTGGGGTTCTCTCAGTGCCCATGAATATATCTCACTGCAGATTATGTCGGGTGATAATTGTCTCTGAGCACATTCAATGGTTTCTCCCAGATTTGCTTTACAATCTGGTGGATGCTAAGTTGTTACTATGGCAGGGCTTCCTCCACTTCATTTTATATTACTGCCATGCTTATGGGCTCAATGTTGTAGTTATATTTAATTTCACTCACAATTAGGGGCTATTTTGGTCATTTGTTGGCTTCTTCCAGCTTTGCAAATCGACTTCTTTACACAGGGCCAAGTGAGGGCAGGGCAGCATGCGACAGCAGACTTTGTGACATCTTTCCAGAGGCGGCTCTGCTAGTTTAATATTGCCCTGATACCCAGACCTGAGAGTTGGACAGTAAAGAAGGCTGAGTGCCAAAGAATTGATGCTTTCTAATTGTGGTGCTGGAGAAGACACTTGAGAGTCACTTGGACAGCAAGGAGATCAAATCAGTCAATCCTAAAGGAAATCAACCCTGAATATTCACTGGAAGGACTGATGCTGAAGCTGAAGCTCCAGTACTTGGGCCACCTGGTATGAAGAACTGAATCATTGGAAAAGACTCTGATGCTGAGTAAGATTGAAGGCAGGAGGAGAAAGAAGGTGGCAACAGAGGATGAGATGGTTGGATGGCATCATCAACTCAATGGACATGAGTTTGAGCAAACTCTGGGCGACAGGGAAGGACAGGGAAGCCTGGTGTGCTGCAGTCCATGGGGTCACAGAGTCAGACACGATTGAACGATTGAACAACAGTTACATTCATACAATCATCTTTCTCCATGTTCACTGACAGACAAGTATCAATGACATTGTGTTAACTTGTTTCTAGCATTTATAAACTTGATGCTTTGCATCTTGCTCTTTAAAAGTTTGATACTGAAAAATTACTAGAGATTAGGAGAGAGTACTGTGTTAACTAATCACACAGCAGTGTGTGCAATGTGTGAGTTTGCCATGAGAGACACACTCCCAGTGCAGTATGGAAAGCTCTGCATTGTAACCCAATATCCACAGCAGACTCACCCACGACCCAGGCATGTTCTGATGGACATCTCGTCCCAGTAGAATGCACGCTCTGTCTAGGAAACTCGAGTTAGTGAAGCAGAAAGCTAACTCCAAGGATATCACCTTCTCCAAATACAGGTTTTGCTTAAAACAGCCTCTTTTAGAAGCACACAAAAGGAATATTTACAATTGGAGCATAGCAAATGCAGTCTTTCCATCTTGTCAGCAGTGACGAGGGGAATGCTGAGGTCCCCTGCACAGGAGACATATCCGCAAGGACAGACAGAACCTTCCACACCAGGTGACCCCAGCGGCTCCGGTGGCAGCTCCCTCCACTGCATTTGCTTGAGAGGCTGCCCAGGGTCATCGCTTCTTATAGGTCAGAGGACTAACTCGCTGGACCAGCTTCTCCCGAACCCCAACTCGGGAGACAGAGCTGACCCAGGAGATCCCGCCAACATAGACATCAGGACGCGGCAGGTCACAGGGAGCAACGTGAGCCCAGCGTCTCTCTTCCAGCACTCACAGTGTCCTCTCCTCACTGCGAAAACCCTCCTTTCCTCCACCAACACAGCACCACCTGGAGTTATACACCCTGCCTGGGTTACCCGACCACCTCCAAAAGACCTGCCTGATGGCTCCCCGTGCAGGCTGTCAGAGGGCACAGCCTCTGGGGTGCTCCTCCGTCCATCCACAAGATGATGAGAGGGAGCAGGCACAGGAGTGCTGAGCTAATCACACAAGCAGTTTTAGCCTGACAGGCCCCCTGAACGAGTCCAAGGGGTCCCCGCTGCTCCAGTGCCTCCTCTAAGCCGGCCCACTCCCCCTCTATTACTCTGGGAGAGAGACCAGGAAACTGCTGCTGCTGCTGCTAAGTCACTTCAGTCGTGTCCGACTCTGTGCGACCCCATAGACAGCAGCCCACCAGGCTCCCCCGTCCCTGGGATTCTCCAAGCAAGAACACTGGAGTGGGCTGCCATTTCCTTCTCCAAAGCATGAAGGTGAAAAGTGAAAGTGAAGTCGCTCAGTTGTGTTCGACTCTTGGCGACCCCATGGACTGCAGCCTACCAGGCTCCTCCGTCCATGGGATTTTCCAGGCAAGAGTACTGGAGTGGGGTGCCATTGCCTTCTTCAGAGACCAGGAAAGACACTCAGCAACTTTGACTGATTTTTCCAACTCATGAAAAGGTGGATGTGGAAGACAGAATCTCGGAGTTTCAGTCCTACCTCCTGGAGTTACAGGTAGAGTCTGTAAACTGTGGGTGGACAAAGTGCTGTGACATAGCTGCTAAGTGTTACCATTGACAGTGCCTCAGAGATTCCTACCAGCCCATCAGTTTCAAACAGATTCCGCCGGGAAGAGTGCACCAGAGCGGAAGGCGCAGCCCCTCAAGAACTCTGCGGGGAAGGGCTGTGTTTTAAACTCACTGGCGGCACACGGGACCCTGGGTGAGTGCCCGGAGCAGGGAGGACCTGTGCCTGAGCCCAAGCCAGCCCTGCGGGGGGACGCGGACACGGCCCAACAACTGCAGGGGCAGAGCCCACAGGGTGGAAAACCAGCTCCGGACATGGAAACAGAAAGCATGAGGTCTTGGTTTTAGGAAAAGTGGGGAAAGTGGGACTTTGTTGGTTTGAGGCAAGATTATTCAGTTTATAGGGCTTTCCTGATAGCTCAGTTGGTAAAGAATCTCCCTGCAATGCAGGAGACCTCAGTTCGATTCCTGGGTTGGGAAGACCCACTGGAGAAGGCAAAGGCTACCCACTCCAGTATTCTGGCTTGGAGAATTCCATGGACTGTATTAGTCCATGGGATCACAAAGAGTCGGGCACGACTGAGTGACTTTCACTTATTCAGTTTATGGTTCCACAGCCCTCTGGACACTCTGGGTCTCCCAGACCCCCGTCAGGAGGACTGGTGGCCAGGGCGCAGTCTCTGCTCTCCCAGGGGTCCCAGGCATGGGCCCCTGAAGAATCAGGCACTGACGCAGCACCGGTACAGCTCGGCCGTGGCCCACTGGCAGGCACACCTGTCCCTGGGTTGCGGTTCACACTCTTTGACCCTTTGCTACAACTGTCTCTGGCTGCAGGGCTGGCTTCCTCCCCATCTGGCCATCAGTCTGCTTTGCTGAAGGGTGATGACTAGCCTGCCCTGTCCTTTGATGCATCAACTGTCCCACCGACGGGAGAGAGTGAGGAGGGGCCTTGGCTCCATCAAGCTAAAGGGGAGGCACTGAATGGTGCTTAAGCTGTCAGACCCCGGGCTGGGTTGTGTGCTGAACCCCCAACAGAAGATTTCACCTCAAAGCTTCATGCCCAGAACATGTCAAAATGACTATTATGTTTCCAGGGCAACTAATATTCAGGTTTAGCTACTAGTAGATATGTAAACACATGATGTCACCTGTGATTCTGTCAGCTCTTGTTTGTGGTGTTTTAAAAGTTCACCTTTCATTGGCACATATCACAAGGTCTCCTGAAAAGTGGGACAGCTGTTTGAGTCATAAAAGATAAATATATCCTGGAACAACCATTGTTTCCAGCCCCTGGATCATTTCAGAGGACATTTCCAGGGCAAACAGATGATGTAAGCTTCAGTAACACACCTGCAAGTCGTGTGACTTCCCAGGATCGTGTGAAATCTGCAAACAATATTGAGATCCAAACAGCCCATGTCCTATGAGAAGAATGTTCGCCTGTGTTTTCAGGTAGGGTGATGTTCTTTTTCTTAAGGGAATACACCTCATTTTATCTCACTAAAGCCTTTATCACAAACTTCCCTCACATAAAACACACTAGTAAAAAAATTCTTTGGGTATACCAGCAGTCTGCATTACACAAAACCGATAAAAGCAGATTAAAAATTAAACATTTATGACCCAAGGAACTGCTGAACGACTCAGCAGAGAAGAACATCTGTAACCATAAAGACCAAAGTCTTGAGATCTGAATTTTCCTGCTGTGCTTACTTAATTACTGTTCATAGTTACTTGTTGGGTACTGACAGGGTGATGACTGGGCTGCAGAAATTATGACTCCCTCAGGGAGTTCCTAAGGAAATACTAGAGGGGAAAATCTCTGTCTCCAGCACCCAGGTGTGACCGCCATTGTGTTACAGAGTTCTGTGCATGGTGCACAAATCCTGGAGCAGAGAGAGACAGCATGAGCGATAGCACTCACTTCTGTATCGTGTCAGGAGTAGTCTTTAACTTCTCATTCCTTAACCTGGGAAAAAAGGACAAAACTTGTTTTTTACTCAATTAAGTGAATAACCCACTTTGTAAGCACTTTTATTAGTAGGAATATAAATTTATGACTTAATGGTAAGCCAGGGCTTCTTCTGCCCCAAACCCATCCCATCCACCCAGACTGCCAGTGTCCAGCAACTAGAAACCACACTTTGGTCATTTTTGTGGCCCCCACGTGCTTGGCATAGTACAGAGCAGATTCTCAATACATGCTCACTAAAATGAGCTGTGAAGCATGGAAAGATGCTCAGTACCACTTATCATTCAGTTCAGTTCAGTAGCTTAGTCTTGTCCGACTCTTTGCGACCCCATGAATCACAGCACGCCAGGCCTCCCTGTCTATCACCAACTCCCGGAGTTCACTCAGACTCATGTCCATCGAGTCAGTGATGCCATCCAGCCATCTCATCCTCTGCCGTCCCCTTCTCCTCCTGCCCCCAATCCCTCCCAGCATCAGAGACTTTTCCAATGAGTCAACTCTTCACATGAGGTGGCCAAAGTACTGGAGTTTCAGCTTTAGCATCATTCCTTCCAAAGAAATCCCAGGGCTGATCTCCTTCAGAAATGCAAATCAAAACTACAAAGAGGAATCACCTCATACCAGCCAGAGTGACCATCATAAAAAAAAACTACAAATAATGCATACTGGAGAAGATGTGGAGAGAATGGAACCTTCCTACACTGTTGGTGGGAATGGAAATTAGTTCAGCCAATATAGAAAACAGTATGGAGATTCCACAAAAATGTAAACATGGAGCCACCATATGACACTGCAATTCCACTCCTGGGCATATCCAGAGAAAAACATGACCTGAATAGATACATGCATCCCAATGTTCACTGTAGTTCTGTTTATGATAGCCAAGACAAAGAAGCAACCTAAATGTCTATAGACAGAGGACTGGATAAAGAAGATGTACATACAATGGAATATTACTCAGCCATTAAAAAAGATGAATTAATGCCATCTGCAGCAACATGGATGGACCTAGAGAGTGTCACACTGAGTGAAGTAAGTCAGACAGATAAGGAGAAATATTGGATGCCATCCCTTATATGTGGAATCTAAAAAGAAATGATACAAATGAACTTATCTGCAAAGCACAAACAGACTCACAGACTTGGAGAATGAATTTATGGTTATCAGGGGGGAAGGTTGGGGAGAAGGGATAGTTAGGGAGCTTGGGATGGACATGTACACATTGCTATATTTAAAATGGATAATCAACAAGGACCTACAGTATAGCACAGGGAACTCTGCTCAAGGTTATCTGGCAGCCAGGATCAGAGTGGGGGTTGGGAGAGAAGGGATACATGTGTATGTATGGCTGAGTCTCTTTGCTGTTCACCTGAAACTGTCGCAACATTGTTAATTGGTTATACTCCGATACAACATAAACAGTTAAATAAAATAAGCTGTGAAAGATTATACAGCTTTGGTTTGATTCTGTTAGTATATTTATTTTTTATTTATTTATTTATTTTATTTTTTTTTAATTTTACTTTATTTTACTTTACAATACCGTATTGGTTTTGCCATACATTGACATGAATCCATCAATGATTCTGTTAGTATATTTATGATTTTACTTCCAAGTGGCAAATTCAAAATATTTAAGATTTGAGATGGCCAAGTTTACTAAAGTTCTTAATTAGAGACAATGTCAGTCTTCCACACGTTGAGTGTCCAGAGGACTGTGTTTAGCGGGCCTTTGGGCTCAGTGGAAGAAAAAAACTGTGACCCTCTTGCCAGAAAAATAAGGAACAATGAGCCAGAGAAGTGGGTTTTACTTTCAGTTCTGTCACCAAATATCTGCATTATCTCAAGTTCTCACTGCAGTTCATTTCAGCTATCTTGGGATGAAAATACTCATCTCACAGGGCACCGTGAAGATGAAACAGGACAATAAGTATGAAACTGCTTTCAAAAGTTGAGTGTAGCCAGCACGCATTTGTAACATCTTTATTATTTGCATAAAGAAGCACTTTCATGCTGCTGAATTATGCGTAAATTATAGAAAATACATCTGACATAACAAATCTGATCCAGAGGTTGGAAATGACAGTCAAATCGTTCTCCTAGATTTGTTTCCAGAAACAAACAGAACTTTGCAAATAATATTAATACTCTAAATAATAAGCTGCCACATCAGTACAGTAACACGGGAGCAGTAAAGTAAATCAATCCAGCATGAAGATAATGGAGACCATCATAAAACGATATAGGGTAAGTTATGGGACTCTGGGATGCAGATGAGTGTGGAACCTTAGTAAATGCCTTCACGGTTATTTTCTCACTCCATCATGGGAACTACACAGGATGGTATAAGCTATTATTTGGAGTTATACTGCTTTGCCCTTTCTTATTCATCAAAACTGACATCTGAGTAACGGCACTTGATAGAGTGATTCTTGATTAAGCAGAGAGTACTTAGCTGATGTGGCTTCCCAGGTGGCTCTGCAGTGAAGAATTCGCCTGCCAGTGCAGGAGACTCGGGAGATCCAGTTTTGATGCCTGGGTCAGGAAGATCCCCTGGAGTAGGAAATGGCTATCCACTCCAATATCCTTGCCTGGAGAATACTGTGAACAGAGGAGCCTGGCGGGCTACAGTCCATGGGGTCGCAAAGAGTCAGACATGACTTGACATGCAGACCTAGCTGCTATAATTGGCTTATTTATCCACCTTGCTCCATAACTGAGAGGAGCTTTTCAGAAAAGTTTCAGATGTGCCACAGGCTGAAATGATTCAGAATCAACTCCAGGTAATCTGAATTTGGGCCACAGTCACACATTCATGAAATATGAAAATTCCAGGAAAGCAGGGAAACCATGTGAGGAGGGCAGCTGCCTAGATAGATGGCACCCATGCCAGTGCTCTCGCCTGGAGAATCCCGGGGACCGGGGAGCCTGCAGACAATGGGGTCGCTGAGGGCCAGGCACGACTGAGCAACTTCACTTTCACTTTCATGCATTGCAGAAGGCAATGGCACCCCATTCCAGTGTTCTTGCCTGGAGAATCCCAGGGACAGGGGAGCCTGGCGGGCTGCCGTCTACGGGGTCACACAGAGTCGGACACGACTGAAGCGACTTAGCAGTAGCAGAGGTCATCTCACCTCTGGTCGTTAGTGAGAGAAAGACAATATAGAGATCACCACCAGCCATATAGAGATCATTATTCTTAGTCACATTTATGCTCAAACTGGCTTTCCATGGGCATGGTGTGCTACTTTGGACTCTTTCCCTTACAGCCATCAACTGGTTCAACCGAGGGGAAACCAGTGTGTTCTCTGTGACCAGGGTTACCTTCAGAACAACATCAGCACCGCAGGCGGCTTGCTAGAAATGCAGATGCTGGCTCAGCCCGGATCCACTGAGCCAGGACTGTTTCGAAGCTCTCCAATAAGGCTGGTCCAGGCAGCACCCTCTGAGAACCAAAGTGTTTGGGAGGACTAGGAAACTTCCAACTCAGCTCTTGTTAACTTCAGGGCCAGGGCCACAAAACATGCTAAATACTCTTATCAGGTGGGGAGAAAGGGCTGGTGGACAAGGAGCAGAAATCTGAGAGGTGGGAGATGGAAGTAAACAGAACCCCTAGAGAAGGGAACGTGCGGAAAGAGAGAGAGCGCAGACAAGGAGAGCTTTTCCCTAAGAACCCCGGAAGTGCTGGGGAAGCAGGGGTCTGGATCAGAGTGGGTGGAGGTGTTCAGAACGTTCCACAGGGGGTGTCGCCCTTTAAAATGCTGATGGGGACTGGGCACTGAAGGTTTGTGTCCCCCCAAAACCTACGTGTTGAAGCCCTGCCCCCCAGTGGGATGACGATTGGAGATGGGGTCTCAGGAGGTGATGAGGGTTAGATGAGGTCACAGGGAGGAAGCCAATGGGATGGGACTGATGCTCTTACAAGGAGAGGGGGATCAGAGCTCTCTATCAGTCTGCCAGGCGAGGACACAGGGGAGACGTTGTCTGTGGGCTAGGAGGGGTCTCACCAGACACTGGCAGTGCCACATTGCAGACCACAGCCTCCAGGAGAATAAATGTCTGTTACTTAAGCCAACATCCATGGTGTTTGCTGTAGTAGCACAAATGGACTAAGATAACTGGTGTGTTAACCGTTACTCACAGGTCAACCTACTAATTCTTAGTCTGTCTTTATAAGTTGAGAATAAAATTTTTGCCTAATCTTCCAGTTTAAAAAATAAAATGTTTGGATAGTGCCTGAGTGCACATAAAAATGAATATTTCATATGCACTCTTTTCCCTATAAAACCTCCATACTCAAAGTGATTTAGGCCATTTAAACTGTTCTTAAATGGTTTGTTTTCTATCAAGTCCTTGTTGTTACTGTTGTTTAGCTGTTCAGTTGTGTCTGACTCTTTGTGACCCCATGGACTGTAGCTCGCCAGGCTCCTCTGTCCATGGGATTCTCCAGACAAGAATACTGGGGTGGGTAACCATTTCCTCCTCCAGGGACCTTCCCGAACCAGGGATTGAACCCATGCCTCCTGCACTGGCAGGTGGATTCTTTACCACTGAGCCACCTGGGAAGCTGGTCAAGTCCTTAAATTCACATGGATTTCTGTTCATCAGAAGGCAGATGTGACCACATTTTCCAATAAAGTCCATTCTCTGAATCCTGGGACACATGGAAACATGTCACCAGGATGCCCTGCACCTTTAGAAGTCACACATACCTTTGTGGGCCTGGGTCACATCACCCGAGTCAGCAGGACAGCAGCAGGCACAGAGCTGTGGACAGACTGACGGAACCTGGGTCTGAGGTCTCTGTCTGGCTGTGGGACCGCGTGCCTGGCGCCAAGAGTGACCTTGGTAGGGAGCCACAGCATGTGTCAGACTTCGATCCTGGGTCCTGCATTTGAGCCTCAGCTCTGCAGCTTAGGGGGCTCATGATCTTGGGAAGTTTGAAGGGAAGGAAAGCATTCCTTCTACCCTCCTGTGGGTCTCATGGAATAAACTGGCTACACACTAAATGGCAAGAGAAATGATACACGCCTTTGGTTTAGTATTATAGGCTTGTGGGTATTACAGAGAAGAAAAGGAAATACCCAAATGGTGGGAAACTATGAGAGCTTGAACACCATCCTTACAAGGTGGGGGGCGGGGGGCAGGCCCCTCTGAGAGCACAGGGTCTCCACGGAAGGCGAGGGGCCCTTGGAGGATGGATGGAGGGTGGCAGCTGGTGACAGGGTCTGTCTGGGTGTGGGGCCACTTCTAGGGCTCTCCTGTGACAAGAGGCATTCTTCCTAGTGGTGAAGCTCCCAGGAGGGGACCTGTGACCCCAAGTTCCTGTGGAGGCTCCTTATTCTGGCAGATGAGGAGGTTCAGGGGAAGCCCCCCTGCATCTGTGCCCTTAAGGTGCCTCCAGCTCAAGATAGTCAGTACATCTGAAACGGAGCAGGACCCTGTGATCCTTGTAGGGCTCCCCCCCACCCCCACCTCCTAGCCATGTCCTCCACCTGCCTTTTGTCTGCAGAAAAACTTTAACCAAAGAATATGTTTTATCAGAAAGGTGAGAACATGCAGAAGCAAAGGAAAACTAGTCAAACAGGAGAAAACTTAGTCGGTGAACAAAGTCAAGGACCTTTAGTTCCTCCTCAGGGCTGTCGATAATACTCTGAGCCACATTCTACGAGTGGTCTTTCTGACACTGAAATGCCTACCAGGTGGAGAAGTTAAATACAGGATGACCAGGCTGTAGCCATGACATAAGCTGCCATAATTCTGAGAACTTGCCTCAAGAAATGGAAACAAACCAACCTTGGAACTGAAGACTAACTGTGCTTAAAATAATCAAGATGATGCTGGTCAGACCACTGATTATCAACTTCAAGTTGACCGTCAGAACTGACTGCTGTTTCTGCATGAAGCCCCCTCTCTGTACATATAAAAGCCTCCTGGTTGTCAGTGGTGAGGAGCTGGCCTTTGGACAGGAGTCCACCCCTCCCCTGTTGCTGGCATTTGAAAGAAAGCAAACTGTCCTTTCTGCCAGCCTTGCCTCTTTACAGGCTTTTGAGCAGCGAGTAGCTCGACTTCACCTTCAGTTACACACAAAGTGGCACATTTTGGGGTGAGAGGTCCTGAACCCCTTCAACTACTTATCTCCTGCTTACCTCCTTCATTTCACAAATGACTACTGGATTTAATGACCTGAAAATCCCTTCCAGCTCTAAAATAAATGTTTAAAGACACCATTCAACCAAATAATGAAAGTTCAGAGCCTTTTAACTTCACATACATACAAATGGGAGCAGGTAATGAAAGGAAAAAACTCTAATAACTGAATAGCCATCCAATATAAAAAATCTTTCCAGTATCGAATTATTGTAGAAGCAATATAAGCTCCACCCCCGACAAAAGAGTAACGCAATTCTCTTCCATATTTTTTCTATGAAATAGACGGCAAGTGTAAATAAAAGTGTTCTACTTATTTTAAAAATAAATGGGGAAATCTCATCATAAAAAGAGTAACCACTCTTAGACTGAGGTTTGTTTATGCCAACGTTGTCCTCAGCTGGTTCAAATCTGCTTTGCAGCTGATCATTTATAAGGTGTATGTGATGGGGGTGCTGAAAGCTGCATAAATGCTGAGATCCTGGCTGGCACTGCTGAAGTAACGGAGCCTGCGTAGAGGTGCAAAGCGAGGCTCTGCCGGTGTTGGGGACAGAAAGAAGACACAGAAAATCCCTGGAGGAGAAACAAGCATTTTGGGGATATCAGGGCAGGATTTCACCTGTCTTCATCCAGGCACCTTCATCCAGTGCAGCCGTGTCCACAAAAACAAGAAGTCTGCTTTGAGTGTGATAAATGGAGAGTCGTTCCCCACAGGTACGCCTATGCTGGAGCAAGTATTCCATGATGCATTAGCCCATACTTGTTAAAGTTAAGATAACATTTTGTTATTTCATATGGATTTTCCTAATTGCAAAACACCTTATGATTTATATGCACTCTGTGATTAGACAAGGGTGAACCAATTGATAGCCTATTAATTACTAGTCGCTGTTTTATATGCACTCTAAAAATATCTGAATTCAGAAAGCTAAGTTATCTCAGCCAGTGGCCAAAATTATATGCATTTTTCATAAGTACAAAAGGCTCATTTCATCTAAAGAGGAAGCCATTATGCCAAGAAAAATTGAATGCTGTTTACACAAGAGCGAACAGATTACTCTGTGTTAAAGAGAAATCACTCACTTTGCTGATCACATCCTATTCCTGAGGGGCTTGGACAAATACTGTTTGTGAGACCAGCACTTGGTCCCAGATTAGATCAAAAAACTCTAATAACTGAATAGCCATCCAATATAAAAAATCTTTCCAGTATCGAATTATTGTAGAAGCAATATAAGCTCCACCCCCGACAAAAGAGTAACGCAATTCTCTTCCATATTTTTTCTATGAAATAGACGGCAAGTGTAAATAAAAGTGTTCTACTTATTTTAAAAATAAATGGGGAAATCTCATCATAAAAAGAGTAACCACTCTTAGACTGAGGTTTGTTTATGCCAACGTTGTCCTCAGCTGGTTCAAATCTGCTTTGCAGCTGATCATTTATAAGGTGTATGTGATGGGGGTGCTGAAAGCTGCATAAATGCTGAGATCCTGGCTGGCACTGCTGAAGTAACGGAGCCTGCGTAGAGGTGCAAAGCGAGGCTCTGCCGGTGTTGGGGACAGAAAGAAGACACAGAAAATCCCTGGAGGAGAAACAAGCATTTTGGGGATATCAGGGCAGGATTTCACCTGTCTTCATCCAGGCACCTTCATCCAGTGCAGCCGTGTCCACAAAAACAAGAAGTCTGCTTTGAGTGTGATAAATGGAGAGTCGTTCCCCACAGGTACGCCTATGCTGGAGCAAGTATTCCATGATGCATTAGCCCATACTTGTTAAAGTTAAGATAACATTTTGTTATTTCATATGGATTTTCCTAATTGCAAAACACCTTATGATTTATATGCACTCTGTGATTAGACAAGGGTGAACCAATTGATAGCCTATTAATTACTAGTCGCTGTTTTATATGCACTCTAAAAATATCTGAATTCAGAAAGCTAAGTTATCTCAGCCAGTGGCCAAAATTATATGCATTTTTCATAAGTACAAAAGGCTCATTTCATCTAAAGAGGAAGCCATTATGCCAAGAAAAATTGAATGCTGTTTACACAAGAGCGAACAGATTACTCTGTGTTAAAGAGAAATCACTCACTTTGCTGATCACATCCTATTCCTGAGGGGCTTGGACAAATACTGTTTGTGAGACCAGCACTTGGTCCCAGATTAGATCATATTTCACAGAAACAAGCAAGGCCCACTCTCCCTGAAGATGTTATTATTCAACTGAACACTGACGTCGTCCAGCTGATAAAACCAACACCAGTAGGTCCCCAAGAACTGGGTGTGCATGTTCAGGTGGTCACATTAAATTATGCCCTTGCCAGACAGGAGCCACTTGAGTCTTAGGAATTCTAAAATAGATTGATTTTAAGACAAATTATCCCCCGTAATGAGGCCAACTAGAGTGGTGGGGACTGAGGCTTTTGTAGCTGAGAAATAACACTTGACTTGCATTCAATTAAGCTAAGCATCCATCTGGACAAACAAGGACGTGAGCTGCAGTGTATCTCTGGGAGCTGATCTGCCACCTGAAAATGTGTCTCTTTGGCACATTCATTATTTTAAGCTGGTTATTTTCTACAAAACAGTATATGTGGGAAAAACTGTGAAAATGAAGTAGGATCACTCTTGCGAGAAACACTGGCATTTAGGAGGGAAAGCTCCATTTGTAAAGATGTCTTCCTCCCTGCAGCAGGAAGAGGGGACATTCTCATCAATGGAGAAGGCAGAATGCCCCTGGGTGTCCCCCAGAACTGACCCTCCCCATGCTCAGCACCGTCTTCTGTCTTTAGCTGAAGGTGGGGGTAAGGTGAGTGTGTCAGGCATTTGGGTGAGTTACTCAGTTCTCCTGGATCTCTCCATGAACATTATTTTTTGTGACAATGCAAAAGCCTTTCCATATCCTACATTTCTTGTTTGCAGGCCTTTCCTGGGTTCCAAAGGTTACTTATTAGGAAAGTAAGTGGATGCAGAAATGAAGAAAAAGCAGTCAAGAAACACCAACTCGACAACAGAGCAGAGTCCCAGAGCCTCCCCACTGGACTTATGTGGAATCTGATATGCATCCTTGAATTCTTCTGCTGGAACTAATTAAGGCCCCAACTGGTGGAGGATGGTAATGTCAGGCTGAGCATAAGATTCCTGAACCATCAACCTGTTCCCTCACCACCTGTCAATCAGAAGAAAACCATGCATGCAGCAGCCCTCTCCCTAACATTTACACTCAAAACACTTCCCTGAAAGCATCAGGCAGTTTGGGTCCTTAACAGCACGAGCCACCCATACTCCTTGCCTGACCCTGCAATAAACCTTTCTCTGCTCCAAACTCTTGATGTTTCGTGTATTTGTCCTCACTGTGTGTGGGGAAAAGAACTTGGGTTTGACAACAGTTTTGCCATTCTTGAGCCTTTACGATCATAGAACAATTCCACAGGTAGAGGCATAAAGGTGTCAAGTGTCTCACAATGATGAGGCATCCTGTCTCCCCAACCCAGGACCCAATTCCAACCCCATGGCCTCAGGCCGGGTGTCTCGGGAGATGGCCCGTGTTAACCCAGAGCTGTCCCCGCACCCGCTCAGTGCCCTGCTGCTGCTGTCCTGAGATTCTTACTGAATTCTGGACAAAGGGCTCTCCATTTTAATTCTGCGCTTAGGCCCACAAGATCCATAACTAGTCCTGGGTGGAGTTAATGGGCTCACCAGCTAAAGGAAGCCCCAAGATGGCAGCCTGTGATGCCGAGAATATGAAAATGGAGGTCTCGTCCAGTGACTCCCTACCTCCACCCGTGGGGCCCGGACCAGCCTGGGCAGAAGGGCCCAAGACCCCAGCGTCTGGGAAGGGACTTCCCACCCCCGCAGACTCTGGTCCCCGTGATGTCTCCTGAGAGGCGGAGCAGTGACGCCTCAGACTTACAGTTATAGTTTTCAAATGACCACAAAGCATACCTGTTTCTTTTTTAAAAAGCAGAAACATTTCAGGAGGAAAAAGATAAACTTGATTATATAGCTTTTAAAACCAAATTTGAGGATAAAGATCAAGAAATGGGACATTCAATGATTTATTATAATTATTAAGACTTAAGTAGTTTGCCTAGAGAATCCCATAGACAGAGATGCCTGGCAGGCTACGGTCAATGGGATTGCAAGAGTCCAACATGACTTAGCGACTAAACCACCACCACCACCAAGTAACCGTAGTTTTCTTTTTGCATGGGACTCTTCTTTTTAGCTTAATCACTTTGCTCTAAAATAGTTTTTTTTTTTTTTTTTTTAAGTTTAAATTCTCTTAGGAAAAAAAAAGAAACCTCTCAAACCTTTAAATTATGTTTGCCTAACAGATTGGATTATGGTTGTGGGTGCCAAACAGAGCCATCATTTTCTAAGACAATTTTTTTTTTTAAGAAAATATTCTAGGCATTGCCATCTCCAACTCCTTGTCCTCAGAACCTTGATATCATTGTTTAAATAAAGCGCTAACTAAGGGTGCCAACTTTAAGCTTAGAAAAGATTATGGTAAATGTGTCTTTTTTTCTCAGAAGTTATGCAGTCTTGCTGGTGAGTTTGACAACTGTTACTCTCCCGGGGGAAAGTCTTGAAGTTTTGCTGGGAGATAAATGCCAGATAAAAAGCAGAATTCTGTCAGGAAAGTTCCTAAAAGCCAAGAGGTGTTGCAAGGTTCCCCCTTCACAGGAATCGATCATGCTTTGGAACCCGGGGTGAAGGCAAGTCTCTACTTGTGGGTCTCAGGGTGCCCTATGCCCATCCCCCGAGGGACCGACCTGAGATGTGACCACAGCAAGGAGCCTGGGGGGAGGTAGCCCCAGCCGTCTGGGCGATGGGGAGGGAGGCTGGAGCAGCTGTTAAAATCAAATGAGCACCAGCAGTCAACAGACGGAGGATGCCGGAATAAACATGGGAGATGCATGTGAGGAGGGCTGGGAGGGACCACGTGTGATGGGACAGCTGCTGGACAGGCCACTGGCATCCCCAGTTTCCAAAGGATCCTGGAGATAGTCTGAGGTGAGCTTAGCTGTGGTCTCAGAATTCCGTATTTCCCTGCACTATCGTCTCAGGGGAGGGCACGGTGAAGACACTGTTAGACCAAAAGAGGAAAAAGGAAAGGAGGATGCAGTAGGAAGGAAGGAAAGACAGACAGAAGTGGTTCTGCGACTTACAGATATTCGATGAAAGAATCACCAAAGGGAGAGAAATTGTTTCCAAGAGAAAGGATAGAAATGAAAGACAAAAATTGGTTATCAAGACATAGCAATTGTGTGAGGAGAAATGACTGACTCCTGCCCTGACTCCTGCCAAAACAGTAAGTTCTGATTCTGGGAGTTCGGAAATCAAGGCAAAAGCAACATGTGAGTCAAGTATGATATGTAAGAAAGGAGGAGAGGCCTTCTGAAGTCAATCTACTGTAAGTTTCTTGTATTGCTCCCTAGAAATGCAGATAGATGGATCAGGTTAAGACATTATTAAGACAAGTGTGCATGGAGAAAGTTGGATGACGGAAAAAGCAAGAGAGTTCCAGAAAAACATCTACTTCTGCTTTATAGCCATCAGTTTGCCAGTTTCATTAGCTTGATGTCCTTATAATACAAAATCAATTAACATTGGAACATGATCATGAAAATGATGTTTAAAACAGAATGGAAATTGATGAATATGCAGTGAAATTTCCCTAGTGTGCTCTGTAAAATCTGCCATAGCACATGCTTTATTTGCTGCTTTTTTCCTAGTACCTGTCATTAATTTCTAGGCATATCATGGATACTTAACAGGTAGGCACTGACTTTTTGACTAATGATGAGAAAAAATTATTATAGGAGTAGTAATAGTCAACACCATAAAAAATTAGAGATGACAGAAGACAGTTTTTATGAGCAGCTGTTTCCCACTCTGTAGGCAGAATTTCAGGGATGCCAAATTTTAATCGTCAAATTGATTGGTGAGGATCCAATCAAAATAAGAAAAGTTTATATAACTTCATGGACTTAGATATAACTTCATGCATTTTTCACAAGCTAAGAGATGACAGAAGACAGTTTTTATGAGCAGCTGTTTCCCACTCTGTAGGCAGAATTTCAGGGATGCCAAATTTTAATCGTCAAATTGATTGGTGAGGATCCAATCAAAATAAGAAAAGTTTATATAACTTCATGGACTTAGATATAACTTCATGCATTTTTCACAAGCTAGGTATCAAATTTCCTCTTAAATATTGGATAGACATTCCCAACTTTTGTCTTTTATCATGTTTTTAGAACACCATCCCCATTTCTAATTGATACATTTTTTCTATAGATGAGTGTTACAGTCAAATATCTCAACATCTGAATAATTTGTTGCATTGTTTCTAATTTTTGCTATTACTTGCTGTAATCTCTTTCAAACTTATTTTGAATTTATCTTTCAGGAAACATTCTTACTTCCTTCATATCCAGATCTCACCAGCATCTTGCTCTAGCTGCCTTGTACTGACAAACAGGTATTCACAGCTCTAATTTACATCTCAGGAAATTGTTTTAGAGTTTAAGTAACTTGCCTGAAGTCACACAGATGCTAAGCACTGGGGAAGAGAACTGAACTCAATCTCACAGTGCTTTTGTTAAAGCAGTACCTATAGCTGTTATTTGCACTAAACCTAGGTAATCAACACTGGAAATATGAAAATTATCTCTTTCTTATTCCCTGTGTCTTTTATAAGGGGTATGAGTGGTGTCCCTTCTATTTCTATAAGCAGAAAATAGAGGAGTTCTGGTGTGGAAAAGTTAACTACCTTGCCATTGACTTAGAAGTTTCATGAGATGGTATAGCACTTCATTGTCTTTTCTGTAGTCTTAGATCTTCTCAGACTAACAGATTCAAGAAGTAAATCAATTATTCTGTGCAACTTAAGTGTTTAATGTATATTGATTTTGAAGAAGTAGCTTGAAGCCATATAGGCAAGTATACATTTCAAGAGTTTTGCTAACCTATAAACATTTTAGAAGATAATACATATAATAAATAAGGCAAGATGCCCTTTAGCTTCGAAGAAACGTACTCAAATGGCCTTCTGTATCCTCGGACCATAGTTGGTTGAATCTGAGGATGAGGATCTCTGACATATGGAAGCTGCACTGTATTCATTGTACTGAGACATTTTACTTGTTGGTCTTGAGCCTCTGTGAATTTTATTATCCATCAGGACTTCTGGATCCAATCCCCCACAGATATCAAGGGGAAACTATTTTAAATATAACTGGAACTTAAGGAAAAAACAAGATGAGATGGTTGGCTAGCATCATTGACTCAGTGGACATGAATTTGAGCAAACTCTAGGAGACAGTGAAGGACAGGGAAGAGTGCTGTACAGTCCATCAGGCTGCAAAGGGTTGAACGTAATTTAGTGACTGAACAACAACAAAGGGCAAAACACTAGGGAATGAGTTTGGGACAAATAGGTTGATTTTGTCGTCCTGTCTCTATCCTCTATTCCTTGTTCATAGATGGTATTTTACATGTGAGGGCTACATCAGCTGCAAATAAAGAAATTTAGAAAGCAGTATAATAGAAATGTTTCTGGCCCATAGAAACATTTTCCCTCCAAGTTATTTTGGGTACAAATCGGATTCAACCAATTAGGGTTGATTATAAAATTTAACATTAAGACTTTTAGAGTTGCGGGACCTCTTACAATGGACTAACCTGATTCTGATGTATGTTTCTTTCTTTAATGATATCTCTGACTAAATGGCTTATATTATTAAGTACACAACTAATATGCTGAATTAGTCAAGGCTGTATATTGTCACCCTGCTTATTTAACTTATATGCAGAGTACATCATGAGAAACGCTGGACTGGAAGAAACACAAGCTGGAATCAAGATTGC
>SJYT01041639.1:446790-516983 GCA_006410635.1 Cephalophus harveyi
CACCTGACCTGCCTCTTGAGAAATCTGTATGCAGGTCAGGAAGCAACAGTTAGAACTGGACATGGAACAACAGACTGGTTCCAAATAGGAAAAGGAGTATGTCAAGGCTGTATATTGTCACCCTGCCTATTTAAATTACATGCAGAGTACATCATGAGAAACGCTGGGCTGGAAGAAACACAAGCTGGAATCAAGATTGCTGGGAGAAATATCAATAACCTCAGATATGCAGATGACACCATCCTTATGGCAGAAAGTGAAGAGGAGCTAAAAAGCCTCTTGATGAAAGTGAAAGAGGAGAGTGAAAAAGTTGGCTTAAAGCTCAACATTCAGAAAATGAAGATCATGGCATCTGGTCCCATCACTTCATGGGGAATAGATGGGGAAACAGTGGAAACAGTGTCAGACTTTATTTTTTGTGGGCTCCAAAATCACTGCAGATGGTGACTGCAGCCATGAAATTAAAAGACACTTACTCCTTGGAAGAAAAGTTATGTCCAACCTAGATAGCATATTCAAAAGCAGAGACATTACTTTGCCGACTAGGGTCTGCCTAATCAAGGCTATGGTTTTTCCAGTACTCATGTATGGATTTGAGAGTTGGACTGTGAAGAAGGCTGAGCGCCAAAGAATTGATGCTTTTGAACTGTGGTGTTGGAAAAGACTCTTGAGAGTCCCTTGGACTGCAAGGAGATCCAACCAGTCCATTCTGAAGGAGATCAGCCCTGGGATTTCTCTGGAAGGAATGATGCTAAAGCTGAAACTGCAGTACTCTGGCCACCTCTGCGAAGAGTTGACTCATTGGAAAAGACTTTGATGCTGGGAGGGATTGGAGGCAGGAGGAGAAGGGGACGACCGAGGATGAGATGGCTGGATGGCATCACTGACTCTATGGACGTGAATCTGAGTGAACTCCGGGAGTCATGGGGTCACAAAGAATTGGACATGACTGAGCGACTGAACTGAACTGAACAGAAAATCAAAGAACTCATACGTGTTTGGTGGAATACAAAATGGTGGAGGTACTTTGGAAGAAAACACTTTCAATTTTCCCCAAATCTTACAGAGTTATGCTGAGTCAGCAATAACACTGATCAGTGTTTACCCAAGAGAGTATCAAATACATATCTGCAGAAAAACTGGTAGACAAATGTCTTATCTGAATTACTCTCCGAAGTGGAAACAGTCCAAATGCCTATCCATCCGTCAGTGAACAGATAGGTAAAACATGGTCTATCCATACAGTGGAATGTAATTTGTCAATGAAAAGGAGTGAGGTAGTGATATACACATACTATGACATGAACAGACTCTAACACATGTGATGTGTAAAAAGTCAGACACTAAAGACTATGTGTCACATGATCCCATGTATGTGAAATGTCCAGGATGGGCAAACTTATAGAGACAAAAGCAAGGTAAGTGGGGATCTAGGGCTGCAGGATGTGGAATGGGGAGTGACCCCTTCATAGGAACAGCCTTTCTTTGGGGAGGATAACAAATATTCTAAATTTTGATCGTGGTAATGGTTACTCAACCCTGTGAATAGATGCTGAAAAACATTGGGCAATGTTAATGGGGGAAGTGAACAGTATGTCGGAGAAGGCAATGGCACCCCACTCCAGTACTTTTACCTGGAAAATCCCATGGGCGGAGGAGCCTGGTGGGCTGCAGTCCACGGGGTCGCTAAGAGTTGGACACGACTGAGCGACTTCACTTTCACTTTTCACTTTCATGCATTGGAGAAGGAAATGGCAATCCACTCCGGTGTTCTTGCCTGGAGAATCCCAGGGATGGGGGAGCCTGGTAGGCTGCTGTCTGTGGGGTTGCACAGAGTCAGACACGACTGAAGTGACTTAGCAGCAGAACAGTATGTGAAGCACATTTTGATAAAGCTCTTAAAGCCTTTGTTATCTCAGCATATTCTTTCAATCCTCTTACTGTAAACTTCTCCTGTCGCCCGCGTGGTGGGCAGCATGGCTGTGGGTGCCCAGAGTGGGCTCCCCTCTGCTTGGAGGGGTGGCTCACAGTCCCACCTCCACGCCTGCCTCCTTGCGGGGCAGGTGCACCAGGGCAGGTCCATTCTGGGTGGAGGGGTGGCCTGGGTGGAGGAACGCCCACAACCATGCTAAACTCTCCCCAAGCTGTGGTCTGAAGGCACCCCTCAGCCCTCCTTCCTGCACCCACCCCCGACCCACCTGGGCTCACACCTGCCCCCAGGGCAGCATCGCCCAGCCCGTCCCTCTTACCCCTTCGCAGGTGTGCCCTGATAACTCTGAGGGGCAAACCCTGTCTCACCATTTTTTTTTGGAGGTAAGTCCCAAACAAGACCTGTACAGAGGCTGACTGTGGTACTGCAACCTCCCAGTTACTGTAACTCTACCGGTGTGTTTATATCTAACATCTTTTGGGGGTTGCTATGGATGTGAGAGTTGGACTGTGAAGAAAGCTGAGTGCTGAAGAATTGATGCTTTTGAACTGTGGGGTTGGAGAAGACTCTCGAGAGTCCCTTGGACTGCAAGGAGATCCAACCAGTCCATCCTAAAGGAGATCAGTCCTGAATGCTCATTGGAAGGACTACTGATAAAGCTGAAACTCCAATACTTTGGCCACCTCATGCGAAGAGCTGACTCATTGGAAAAGACCCTGATGCTGGGAGGTATTAGGGGCAGGAGGAGAAGGGGACGACAGAGGCTGAGATGGCTGGATGGCATCACTGACTTGATGGACATGAGTTTGGGTGTACTCCGGGAGCTGGCGATGGACAGGGAGGCCTGCTGTGCTGCGATTAATGGGGTCGCAAAGAGTCAGAAATGACTGAGCGACTGAACTGAACTGAACTGAACCTATCATTTACAAGTTTCCATTCATGAGGATTTTCCTTTCTTTTTTCCATTTTTCTGCCTTTTTATGGATTGATGAAATATTTTTCATTTTGCTTTTTAACCCACACTTATTTGGAAGTTGTACAATCTAATTATTTGCTTTTTCTCTTTGGCCAGGAGCAACTGGACCTAGTTAGTGAGAAGTGGCAACTGGTCTAGACTTTGTGATTAGACATTTGCATGTCAGGGGATGGGAAATAAATCCAACAAACACCAGGCAGCCTTAACTTGAGAACAATTTCCAGAGCCTCAGGGATGTGGGGCATGTGAGATATTCCTTCTACAGTGACGGGGCAGCTGCCGCACTCAATCAGGCGTCAGCAGTTGAATGCTTTGTGCAGACATGGTACTCGCGGGTAGGTGATGACTACCATTTTGGCAGTGTTCATTATTCAGGCAGGCTTGGACCGAAATAAGGTATGGCACAGGAACCGAGAAGATGAGAGATAACACGCCTGCTTCCAGGATCTGCTGGGTTTCTCTCCAAACTCCTTATGAATTAATTCCTTGGTACAAGACCATAGGTGGTGAGGGTTAAAGGGAAATAGCCTGGTTGGGTGAGCTCAGTGCCACGCTCCAGTGAACCAGCTCTCTGTACACTGGGCCTCTGCTCATGCTGGGTCACAAGCTTGTGGCTCCCTCCTGCTGCAGCTGTCTGTTTCTAGTGCTACACTTTCCCTCCAGCTCTTTCCGGCTGCCAGGACACGACCCAGGTTCTCCTGGGCTCTCTGTGCTCACTCTCGCTATCAACAGCCTGGACATATCTTGTTTCCAGTGAGAAGGCAGGAGCCACCTGTGGTAGACCTGATGCCTGAGCAAGGACTGTGTCTGCGTCTGGGCCCTGCGGATCCTAGAAATGAGGCCTTGGCTGGCTCTCCTCCTTTCAGGGCTGGTGTCCTGTTCCCAGAAGTCTGGGTTATAAAAGCAACAGTTCTTGCCTGATGTTCTTTTAAATGAAGTGGAGAAAACAGATGAATGAATTACAGGATATTGCCTGAGGTATTCTACCAATCTATGGCTATCTGGCCTCTTCTCCTCCATTCTCGACTCTGACACACTCACACTTGCATCCACCATACAGATTCACACACACCCTCACACACACACATGCACCCACCCTATACATACACACATGCTTTCATAATTCAGAGGAAGTTTTCTTTGCAAACGAGCTCTTAAATCACTGAAATAACAAGTCAGCTTGCTTCTCCATTCTTCGTTCAGCTTGAAAAGATCTTCTTTAAAGGAAGATAAAATGGCAAATAAGTATTAAATATACACATAAATGTAATAAATTAAAAATGAACATGAATATAAAAATGTAATAAATAAATTAAAAAATAATATATAAATATAATCAACAATTTCTTAGTAATAGAAAAAACAGTTAAAATGGTCAACAGACTATAAACATATCACAACAGAAAATCTGTGAATGGCTCACAAGTACATGGAAGATGCTTGGCATCACTGGTTGTCAGAGAAATGCAAAGGAAACATGGAAGGAGATACAGCTGTCCCCACTGAAATGGCTAAACAGAGAAGACTGGCAAACTCAGGTGCTGGTGAAGATGGGGAGTAAATGGAACACCCACTCGGCAATGGCAGAAACGCAAAATGGTACTGCTCCTTGCAAAGAGGTGAGGCAGAACGATGTAAACACAAATACGCACTTACTTACGACCCAGCAATCTCACTCCAAGGTCTCTCCCCAAGAGAAAGAGAACAAATGTCAACACAAGCATCACTCCAACAGCCAGATGCTGGGAGGGACCCAAGTGCTGGATAAGTACTCGGTGATATCCAGCCTACGACAGGATGCCACTTGGTTGAAGGAAAGAGCAGTACAGTAATGCACAACACAGGTGAAAAGTCCATCATAAAACACTAGAGAGTGTTTATTTCATTCACAGGAAACTCCAGAAAGAGCAAAGCAATAGTGACAGGAAGCAGCTCGGGGCCGTTTTGGGGTGGGGATCGGGGAGGGAATCGACAGCAAAGGGGAAACAGGAAACGTTTGAGACAACCGATTGTTTAGGATCTTGACTGTGGTGGTGGTTACATGCCTGTATTCAGTCACCCAAGTATATCCAATCATACACTTAAAAGGTATAGTTGCAGGACTTCCCTGGAGGTCCAATTGTTAAGAATCTGTCTTCCAATGCAGGGGATGGGGTTGGATCCCTGGTTGGGGAACTAAGATCACGTGGGATCACATGCCAGGGGTAACTGCTGAATCCATGCACTCTGGAGCCTGCTAACTACAACTAGAGAAACCCTGGTACCACAAGTGAAGGTCCCATGTACCTCAAACTAAATAAATAAATAAATATTTTTTAAAATGCAGAGTTGAGATTAAAACATTCAAAGGTGTTGCTGTTCAGTGACTAAGTTGGGTCCGACTCCGATGTTGTGGACTGCAGCAGGCCAGGCCTCTGTTCAAAGGTATGATAACAGAAATCAGAAAATAGGCATTAGGGTTAGGGTTAGTCTTTGAAAATTAGTGGTTTCCTGAGCAATATTTCCCATCTGTAGGTCAGTACAATGCTTAATAATAACATTCACGTTGCATTTGTTTTGGAGAAAACACTGACTTTTGACAGAAGTTATAAATGCATCATGTCTTAAATCATAAACCACTAAGGAAGAATATGAGCTATGGATATTTGTCATATTGAGGAGCAGTATGGAAAATAGATGGGGAAACAGTGTCAGACTTTATTTTTTGGGGCTCCAAAATCACTGCAGATGGTGACTGCAGCCATGAAATTAAAAGACGCTTACTCCTTGGAAGGAAAGTTATGACCAACCTAGATAGCATATTAAAAAACAGAGACATTACTCTGCCAACAAAGGTCCAGGACAGGGAGGCCTGGCGTGCTGTGATTCATGGGGTCGCAAAGAGTCGGACACCACTGAGCAACTGAACTGAACTGAACACTTATCTTAAATAATTAGTCAAAATAACATGCACCCCAATGTTCACTACTGAACCATTTACAATAGCTAGGACATTGAGGCAACCTAGATGTCTATCAACAGATGAATGGATGAAGAAGCCGTGGTACATATATACAATAGAATATTACTCAGCCATAAAAAGGAATACATTTGAGTCAGTGTTAATAAGGTGGATGAACCTAGAGTCTATTATGCAGAGTGAAGTAAATCAGAAAAAGAAAAATAAACATCGTATTTAATGCATATATATGGAATCTAGAAAGATCGTGGTGATGAATCTATTTGCAGGGCAGCAATGGAGATGCAGACATAGAGAATGGGGAGAGGAGAGGGTGGGATGAATGGAGAGAGTATCATGGAAACACACACTGCCACATGTGAAATAGATGGTCAGTAGGAATCTGCTGTATGACTCAGGGAACTCAAACTGGGGCTGTGTGATAGCTTAGAGGGGTGGGAAAGGGTGGGAGGTGGGAGGGAGGTCCAAGAGAGAGGGGACACATGTACGCCTATGGTTAATTCACGTTGGTGTATGGCAGAAAGCAACACAGTATTATGAAAAATTATCCTTCAATTAAAAATAAATTTTAAAAATTTGTCAAAATATTTTGAATCTATTTCTTGAAACTGCTTTTAGGACTCTGAATACATTCTTCTCTTTCTTCTCAAGAATAGGAAGCCCGTTTTGGAAACTGAGTTCAGATTTTGCAGAGTGAAAAGTCATTTGGAGTGCAGTCTCTTGAATGAAGGGGTAACCGGCTATTTTAATGGGCTGACACCCATCTGGAGGCTCCACTCTGATGTGCCTGCTCATCGGCACCCTTGGACTTTGCAGTTCCTCCTCTTCTCCATGAGCTCCAGGTGCTCTCAGATGCAGGCAGAGCCAGCACGGTGTGCCCGCACCTGTCACTGATGTCTGCCTGTCTGTGTTCGTGGCACACATTTTCTCAGCCTGTACAAGGGACGGGCTGTTAGAGCACTGGTGAGTAACTGGACATAGAAAGAAAATGTCACTTAGAGGTTCTGAGGCTTCTGAAGATGGCGCCATAGATAAGCACTGGAACTTTAGGGTGAGACCGTTTCTAGAGATTAACCTTGAGTTTGGCTGTAGTCACTGTAGGTTCACTGGGAGAGTCAGAAAGGTGGCTAGAACCTGGACATGACCTGGAATGGATTCAGTTCTGAAGACAGACACTTGCAGGCAGAGTTAAGAGCAGAGTAAAGCTTCACGGGGAAAGGCCACGCCAGAGAAAGAGGGCCCACTCCAGATGCTAGGGAGGCCCCACGCTGCCAGCCGTCCTCTCACCTGCCCCCTGCCCCAGCCCTAAAGTAGCAGGTGGAGCTTGAAATAAAAGCACACTGATTTTATTTACACAGTTTCATGGAGAAAGGGTGATGGTTATCTACCCAGTGACCCTGTGAACATGCAGTGAGAAGCAGATCCCTTTCCTGGGGTAACTGCCATATACCCCATATACCCCATGCTGACAACAGGTCGCTACATCAGGGGCAACGCTGTCTGTGGACAGGACCACCCAACAGAGCCCTCGCCACGGAGAAGCCTGTGTCTGCAGTCAGACACCAGACTCACACTTGGACCTAGTGAAGTACAGACAGGAACCCCAGGAGTGCAATGAGCCAAGCCCGGAGTGTGGGAAATTCCACAGGACAAATGGGCCAGTTTCTTCAAATGACCCGGCAAACAGATGCCAGGAAAACAAGCCAGGGAGGGGGCATGGGGGTGTTACAGACTAAAAGAGATTAAGGAAATCCACCAACCCAGTGCACAGTGTGGTCCGTCCTTGGATTATGTTATAAACAAGCCAGCGATAAAAGGACATTCACTTGAGGCAATCAGTGAGAACTGAGCCCAGAATGGGCATTAGGTATTAATAAGAAATTATGACCAATTTCATTGAGGATGATAATGGAATTGTGGTTAAATACAAATCATAAATAAGAAGGCATTTATGGATGAAATGGTGTGCTGAGATTTGCTTTAAAGTTTTCTAGTTAAAAATGGTAGAGACTAAGGAAATAAGAAAATTAGTTTTCTTATCATAATAAGTGGGTTAAGAGTATGTGAAAATTTATTGCATTATTTTCTCTAGTATATGTATGTTTTAAATGGTTTATAACAATGTGTTCTTTAAAATGGCAAATAAATGACCACAGTTACCCTTACTGGACAGGATGTGGCATGAGCCGCTGCTCTGGGAGAGAGGGGACCCTGGCCAGACCCCGGCATCCGACTAACAGGACGTCTAATCTTGGCTCCTCCGAGATGAACTGTGGAGCCTAATCGCATTTCCTAACATCTCTGAACATTTCCCAGCACCGCAAACCATGCCCCGAACATGGCAGGCAGTCGGTATTTGCTGAACGAATGGGTGAAGGAGTGCACATGTGAAGGGATACCTGAAGTGAGAGAGGAGGCGTTCAGCAGAATATTGGCCACAGCAGTGTTCTGTAAACGTTCACTCAGAGCAAGTGAATGACGACAAAGGCATGGAGCTGGGCCGGTCTCCGCACTCGGGCTGGCCCTCACAGACAGCCTCCCCGTGAAAGTGGGGTCTGGGGTCTGGGGTAGAGCTTACCCCCCGCCCCTGGGGCCTCCATGTGCTGACGGCTGCTTACACAGGGGAAACCAGGCCACATTTACACTAAGTGTACATTCTGAGAGTAAGGAAGGGTCTTCCCACTGGAGACTGCCAGCAGGCATCAGCCAGTCTCTGCTGGAATCTGTGGTATTTAGCTCAGTGCCCAGGATTCAGTTGTCACAAGATATTGAACTGACCTTCTCCCTCTGAATGGAGGTCCCTGGATTGAAGTTTGTCTCAAAGAAAGGTTCTCAAGGGGAGCCGGAGCTATAAATCACTTGGGGACTTTTCAAAAGGCACCCCATCATGATACACACACACGCACACACACGGACACACACAGCTGATCTGGCGAACCCCTGTTGCTGGGAGGTGGGGTCTGCCCTTTGGAGCATCAGTCTGCAAGCAGGGCTGGAAGGGTGCCTGTGGGGACTCCGGCTGAGGACTGCCCACTCTGTGTCACAAACGCTCCACCGCTTCCTTCCAGCCTGTGGTGCAAGGGAAAATCACTGCACCCACTTCTGAGGGTGCAAACGTGATGACCATCTCTACTCTAGTCATTAATAAACACTGCTGCTCTGCTGGCCTGAACTTCCCGCTGAGCTGGGGTGTAGGCATGCCGGCTTCAGGAACCTCACGATGCCCACCCTGCCAGGTGCCCAGGCCTCCTGCTTCACATGTTGCAGAGAGCACCCATGCAGTGTTTATATGAGGCCCAGGAACACCCTAACCTGCCACCAGGAGGCGCAGGGCACAATTCTACCCTTGGGATGGGAGTGATAACTGGGAAGGTAGGCTGGGGTGTGTGTCAGGATTCTAGAAGCTGTTAGTATTGGAGCAAAGCTCCCCCCACCCCGCCTTTGTCCTCTCTTTGTGCACGTCCTTAGTATCTCTGGGCAATGGCTTCTGTCCCCGTAAACATCCTCCTCAACACCAGCACCAGACCCTCTGAGACTCCCCCTGTCACTCCCTCCCTGGCTCAGCCTGGCCGCCCCTGGTCCCCTGCTTCCTCTGCATCACTCTTAAGAAATGCCCTATTCTCTTCCTTCCTCAGCCTCAACAGTGTAAATAAAAGTCAGAGCTTTGTACAGCTCAGAACTAAAAGAACAGTCCCACCAAAAAATGAGCAGAAGACTTGAACAAACATTCTTCCAAAGAAGACATACAGACATACAGGCTAACAGGCACATCAAAAGATGTTCAACATCACAAATTATTCAGTTCAGTTCAGTCATTCAGTCGTTTCTGACTCTTTGTGACCCCAAGGACAGCAGCATGTCAGGCCTCCCTGTCCATCACCAACTGAAATGCAAATAAAAACCACAATGAATTATCACTTCACACCTGTGGGAACAACTATCAACAAAAAGTCTACCAACACTCCTGTAAAAGTTGGACAGGATGTAGGCAAACTGAAACCTTCCTATGCTGTTGGTGGGACTATAAACTGGTGCAGCCACTGTGGAAAACTGTATGGAGGTTCCTTAAAAAAATAAAAACAGAGTTATCATATGATCCAGCAATCTTATTCCCGGGTTTACATGGGGAAAGTAACAAAACTAACTTGAAAAGATACGTGTACTCCAATGTTCATAATAGCACTATAGCCAAGACGTGGCAGCAGCCTGTGTCCATCAACAGAAGAATGGGTAAAGAAGATACAGTATATGTACAGTGGAATATTACTTGGCCAACAAAAGGAATGAAACAACGCTATTTGCAACAATGTGGATGGACCTATAGATTATCATACTAAGCCAAGCCCAGAGAAAAACAAACATGATATCACACGTGGAACTAAAAATAACACAAATGAATGTATATGCAAAACAGAAACAGACTCACAGATAACCACAAACTTATGGTTACCAAAGGGAGAGGCAGAGGATGAATGAATTAGGAGTCTGGGTTAACAGACACAAATTATTATACATAAAATAGATAAGCAACAAAGATTTACTATACAGCACAGGGAAGTAAACCCAGTATCTTCTGATAACTTAGAACATATTCTGCGAAAAAAAAAACCTCACTATGCTATACC
Source organism: Cephalophus harveyi (assembly GCA_006410635.1). Classification (NCBI taxonomy): domain Eukaryota; kingdom Metazoa; phylum Chordata; class Mammalia; order Artiodactyla; family Bovidae; genus Cephalophus; species Cephalophus harveyi. The sequence continues at coordinate 457,281 of SJYT01041639.1, forward strand.
CCTGAAATGAACACATACTGTAAAGCAACTACACTTCAATAGAAAAAAAAAAAAAAGAGGTTAGACTTCCCATCAACAAGAGGAAAGAGTTGCCTTTTCCCAAAGGGCAGGCAGTCTGCCCCCCTGAATATTAGAACAGGGACGAAGAGCTGGGAGCCGTGAATGATAGGATGTGGGGACGGGGTGGGTGTTCCTTCTCAAATAGGTTAACAACTTCCTCAAGGAACGGGAAGAAAGAGGCATCTCCCTGGTGCACTGTTGTGAGCACAGCACCCTGCACCAAACTTTTAGCATCTACCTTCCCCACTTTGTGGAAAGGCAGCTGTACGTGTAGAAAGCTCTGGTTCCCAGGCGAGCGAGAGGGGAAGGGGAGGCAGCCAAAAGTGTCCAGGGTGAGAATATGTCTGATAAGGAGACAAGCCCTCAGGTCAGTGCCACCCCAATACTTCCAATGAGACTGCCTGCCACACCCCAATGATGCCGGACCTCATCCTAAAGAGCAGCTGTAAAAGGACTGGGTAACGGTGTGCTCTGCAGGGTCATAGTCCTCAATTAAAAACTGGCTTCATTACCTTTGGACTTCCCCGGTGACTCAGATGGTAAAGCGTCTGCCTACAATGCAGGAGACCCGGGTTCAATCCCCGGGTCAGGAAGAGCTCCTGGAGAAGCAAATGGTAACCCACTCCAGTATTCTTGCCTGGAAAATCCTATGGACAGAGGAGCCTGGTAGGCTACAGTCTATAGGGTTGCAGAAAGTTGGACACAGCTGAACGACTTCACTTCATTACTTTTTAGATGTGCAACAACAGGGAGGTTATCTAACTTCCCCAAACCTCATCTTCCTCATTGTACAAATGGCATAAGCAATGGTATTTACTTTGTTCACAATAACTGCTCTATATAAGTTAAAGGACTGGTAGGATGGGGTGGGAGGTGGAAGGGAGGTTCAAGAGGGAGGGGACATACATACACCCATGGCTGATTCATGTTGATGTACGGCAGAAACCAACACAATATTGTAAAGCAATTATTACTTCAATGTTAATTAAGCTAAAACAATTAAACATTGACAAATAATACCTTAAAAAAGGATGCAAGGGAGGGAGGAAGGGAAGCAGGAGTAAAAAAAAGAGGGAAGCAAAGCAAAGCCCACTGCGGGCTTCCACATGGGCCACACACGGCATTGCCTGGTGAAACGCAGTGTGAAGAAGACATGACCTCTCCAGCCTGCCATCAGAGAACATTCTGCAAGCACTCAGAGGGAAAGGCAGGAGCAATGGTGCTCCCACTCTGCAGAGCAACAGTGGAAACTGATGCTTCAGAGGGAAAGGCAGAAGCAATGGTGCTCCCACTCTGCAGAGCAATAGTGGAAACTGATGCTTCAGAGGGAAAGGCAGAAGCAATGGTGCTTCCACTCTGCAGATCAACAGTGGAAACTGATGCTTCAGAGGGAAAGGCGGGTGCAATGGTGCTCCCACTCTGTAGATCAACAGTGGAAACTGAGGCTTCAGAGGGAAAGGCAGGTGCAATGGTGCTCCCACTTTGCAGAGCAACAGTGGAAACTGATGCTTTAGAGGGAAATGTGGGAGCAATTGTGCTCCCACTCCGTTGAGCAACACTGGAACTGATGCTTAGGAAGTGGGGAGAAGGTAAACACTCAAAATTGCTCACTAATCTAGAGAGAGGGGGATATGAACCTATGAATGCTTCAGAGAGGCTGCTCAGGGGCTCTCATTCACCTGCCAGATGATGTGAGAACAGAAGGCAGCCGATTAGATGAGAAGGCGTCCCGTGTCAGACAGATAAAGGGAACACTTTACGGCTTACTCCCCACGTAATTATCTTGTACAAGTCTTCACTACAGGACATTATTGTGACAGACAGTTTCAACTAGGGATTAGGCATTTACAACAGGAGAACATGCCTCTTTGCCATGTCTGAAGGGAACTGTGACCCTGGCCAAGCTGTGGGCTGCTGTATAGAGGATGCAAAGGAAACTGGAAAAAGTGGGGAAGGCTTCCCAGACAACTCAGAACCTGAGAACCCGCCCTGCTCTGTCCCCCAAATAGTCTGAGCTTAACTTCCAATGCACAAGAAAAGTGTTTTGCTTGTACATTGTTTTTTTTTTCTTTTTTTCCCCTGTCCTGGATTATTTTCATTATTTTTTTTCCATTATGTGAAATCATAGGATGACATTCAGATGAAATCTCTCCCTAAAATTTTTGGCTAAATTAGTTAATTCCTGGGAGGACAGACAATAGATAGCACAGCAGGCATTAAAGACGATGAAGCACTGCTGTACTGGTCACAAAACTGGATAATTTACAGCCCTAGGTACTTTGATGTGGTAGGGTGTTTCAAATTGACTGTCGTCTGTATTGACAAAATGACTCTGATTATTACTAAACTGCCATTTCTCCATTTCTCACGTGGTGTAGCCAATAGAAATGGCATGCTTTTCTCTAAAACATCTGGCCATAAGTTTCATTAGGAACATGATGAACCATTAACCTGTTTTGGTTGACAGTTGGCATAGCCCCTGTAGCTTGGCTCTAAGCAATGCCAAGGCAGTGAGCATTTTAGTTAGACCAGTTGCTTGACATTATAAAAACCACGGCAGTAACAGGCAAAATCCCAAGTATTTGTTTTTGTAGAACTCAAGTCTGTTATACTCAATTAATTAAGCTACAGCCCTCTGTAAATGTAGCTATAACTTCACCCAGCCTGGTATTTCTAAACCTTTGCATAAGTGCCTTATGCCAGGCAATAAAGTACCTTATTCAGAAAGAGCTTATGTACTTGTGAATGGGAAATTTAAATGTACCTACATAAATGCATTTATTACAAAGTATGAATTTGCATGGTTCTTCTAAATTCAGTTTTAATGTTAACCAAATAAAAATAACATCTTTTTATCAGAAAGTTTACAATACCTTGCATTGCTAATGAACATTGTTTTCCCATTAAGTTTCATATAAGCTAATTTCAAACAGTCTATAGAAAAAACTGATTTTTAAAAAAGTTTAACACACATTTTAGGTTGGCTCTATATCTTTAGGAATTGGGTTGGCTCTATGAGTGGTTTGTCATGGATATAAATATGCTTGTTTTCACAGATTTCAGAGAAGGAAAAGAGGGAGCAAGGATGGTATTTCTATACTGGTTCAGAGAATACTTCCGAGTGGATTTAAAGCACTGCGTTCCACCAGGTTTTCTGGGGAACCACGAAAGTAACAAACACACACCTAACTCTAGGCCCAGCGCATTGCTCTCTGCAATCAACAGGGGGACGTTCCTGGAGGTGAGAGCCTCCCTCCCTCTTTACTGTCTCTCCAGGCACTTTCTGTTATGCTTCAAACTCGTCACTTTATCCTTAGGCTAATGCTTATCTTATTTGGGTAACTAATGTTGACCCAACTTTCAACTTTGAATCTTCTCCAGTTTTGCTTTCAAACAAATGCAAATCCTATTATATGAGGGACCCAGAGAGGAACCTGTGAACAGGCCTTGCTGAGTGCCCCCAGTTCACCACCCTGAGTTCACGCTCTCTGCCCATCAATCACATCTTTCCGGGACTCTCCATGCTCATCACACCCGGTATAAAAACTCCCAGGTTTACTCATTTCTTCAGGTCTTCGTTTCCTTATGAGTCACAATTTTAGGTAAACATGTGCACACCTCTCTTGTTAATCTGTCTTTCATTGCAGGGGTCCCAGTTGAGAACTCAGAAGATATTTCTCCTTCCCTACAATGAGTTACCTGGTCAAGACAGAGTGAGTGGTTTCCACTCTCAGGGTTATCATGAGCTCCAAGGTGAAACAGTCCGTGTGATGCAGTCTCAGGCCAGAAGAGCGGGCTCTGGAATCAGTCTCTCCCACAACATCTCAGCAGTTGCCTTGTAGATGCAGGCACCACTTCAAAGCAGTGAATGAGCCCAAGACCATTGGTTCCTACTGGGAAGACAGCCTCCTGTACCACCCTGGGAAGATGAGTGGGGGACTGCGAGCTCATGGACGACAGAGTCAGAAGAGAATGCAGGCTTTATTGGTAGCGGTTTGTGTAAGTGAGTCCCTGGCAGTGAGACCAAGGTCATACACCAGCTTAAGAAAGGGGGGTCAGGGTTCAGTGGGGAGTGTGGAGGGTTCTGTTGGGCCGCTGAACTCTCACCTCCAGGCACTAAACCAGCTCTGCTCCTACAGAACACGCCCTTGGAGGGGAGAGAAGAGTGTTTGCTGAGGATATGCTTAAACTCACAGGGCATCTCTTCCTGTGGCTGCTGATTGTTCAGAGGTTTCCAGTTTAAAGTCATTTTAACTTCTTCATCCTTAACCGCGAGCAGGCATCAGAGTCTCTGGAGGCCAGACGGAGTGCAGAGTTTCTGATGACAAAGTGGCATGTCCACACGTGGAGAATCCCTGACCGACGGCTGCCTCTGCCTGCTGCACAGACATGGCCTCAGAGATGAACACTGACTTTCACCCTGTCTCCGGGGGAGCTACTATCAGGAGGCATCCACTGCTGGATGTGTTGGAAACAGCCAAGCACCCTGGGCTCCTGGTGCTGGTGTGGACGGACCCGGGCACTCTCAGGTGTGTGTATGTGCACATGCGTGCTTGCAGCTGGGGACCCTAGGGCCGGACGTGCTCCATCAACTGTGCGCTCCCAGGACTTTCAACTGTGGGGTCCGTGCTGCACCCAGGCCGCCCACCGTCTGCTGCTCAGCCCAGAGGACCGACAGTTCTGCTGACCCGTGGAGCCTGCCCAGCCCAGCTCAACGGCTGTCCTGTTGTGGAGGATACCGACTTGGCAAACAAATGGGCGAAACAGTGGAAAGGATGCTCTTCATTAGAAGTAAGTTAAGAGACGACGTCTAGAAGCCTGTCCGCGTGAAGCTGTGCTGATCTGAGATTCACGGAGAGGCCTGATAAGGATCCCACACTGGACTTGCAGCACAGACCACCAACACAGCACCCAAGTGCACCACGGACTCCCAGGCAGACTGCTGGCCATCAGGACTTGTAACGATCCAGCAAATTTAGAAATGCCACAAGGAAGGACCAGGACAGCAGAGGGACGTGCCCAGGGTTCTCTGATGAAGACGGGGCTGCGGCTGCGAGCAGAGCCCCCACCCTGGCACACAGCCAGATTCCAGGCCATATCACCCGGGCAGGGATGCCCGAAACTGGGGAAAGAGCTCTGAAGTCGTGTTCAGAGGAAGGAGAGCTCATCTTTGAAAAGAGGTTCTTTCTTTTCATTAAAAAAGTTCACACCAGTGGAAAGAGTTTATTCAAACACATTTCATTACGTCACCTCCAAAGCATGTGTGAGCAGAGGCCGTTCAGGGCTGGAAACAAAGCGATTTCCTGTCAGTGCTGTTCAGAGCTGCCGTGACCCAGACCCCCACGGCCAGGCCCACCCAGCCAGGGGCTGGGGGAAGCAGGGGAGGGGGAGGCACAAGCTGTTCTGGGGTGCGCCTCCCTCCCTCCAGTTTTGGTTTGCTGGGCTCAGATACATGCGGCAAACAGACCGTTCTCACCCAGAGCGCCCAGGTGCACCCTGAGGGCACTAAACTCCATTCACAGTGGACACCAGGAAGCAGGCCACTGTCCTGGGGACTAGGCTCGCTGACCCCTGGATCCCAAGCCTGCCCTTCCCACAGGCTCCACATCTCTCAGGGAGAGAGCTGACGGGGCAGATATCCTTGGGGTCACTTGAGTGGACAGTTACATCTCAGATGGTTCAGTAACATCTCCTTCCAAACCCCAACCAAATAAGTCACATTCACAACAAAAACTAAGAAACTGGGCTCTGGTATCCATTAAGAGTCTACATTTGTCCTTCAAAAATAACACCTAAGAAATATCATTTTTGAAAGTGATTCTACACTGTCTCTTGGAGAAAAGTTTAGATTACAAATGAAAATCCATCCCTCATCCATACCTGTTTGGGGAGTGGGGGTGGCCTGGCCCCCTTGGGCTGTAATCTCAGGCTCCCCCAGTGATGCAGACTCCTCAGCCTTCACAACCTCTGGACCCCCAGCCTCTTCCTCCTCTTTGCCTCACAAATCCTGCCCCAAGCTCCACTGGGGTGTCCTAGCCCAGGGAGGCTGAAGAGAAAATTATCATCTGTCATCTGAATAGAAACCATCGCACGTGAGCACAGACCCCGAGCGAGCCTCCTCAAGGACACAGGATCACACAGGAGAGTGGCCTTTGAGTGTGGGCTGAGTGGGGGCCCTGGAACGAGACTCCAGAGACCGCCAGTCTCTGAGAGAGGACCCAAGGGAGCGGTGACCCGGCAGAGTGGGTGAGCCCTTCACTGATCCTGGGAAGAAGTGGGGGACAGAGTATGCGGTGCTCCAAGAGGATATGCTTGGTTTGATCCTTGATGGCACAGTGCGGTAACAGTGGGGTGATGCCGACGGGGGTCAAGACACCTCTGGGTGAGAAAAGTACTCGAATGAGCTGAACCTGCGGCAGGTCTCAGGAGCAGAATAAGCTGTCCTTCGGGACCCATCCTGACCACTGCCCTGGGGTAGGTTATGCAGCTTGTCAAGGCCTCCGGTCAACATGTGAACAAATTCACCTCCAGAGTTTTGATAAAGCTAAATAATCTAGCTTCCATAAAGCCCTCAGAGCTGAAAGACACCGGAGAAATATAAATTATTATTTTACCAGGAGATGGCCTCAATAGAAGGGAAAGTAAAATTCTCCCTTTGATAGAAGTCCACTTCAGCCGATGGAGAGCTCTGTGCTCCTGACCAGGGACCAGGACACCCAGCTGCCCAGATAACCGCCTCCCCCCTCCCCGCACTGTTCCCCTGTTCATCTGTTCTACCTGGGAACCACTGCTGGTCGTTTCTATGCAGGGTGAGGCCCACTTTCCATCTGACATTCCTCAGCAAACTGAACAAAATGAGTGATAACCCCCCAAAGAGGAGTGATGTATCTTCATTACAGCAATTACGCTTTATGAGCAGGCTTTTTTATAAACAGAAACAGGCATCAAGATTTTAAGTTCAAAGGACAGGGAATGTGCTCATGGCAGTAACTTTAGCTGGCACCCAGCCTTTAAAGCAGGGAACCTGTCTTTTACCTGGGATGTTTCAGTGGGCTGCCCTCCCTGGTAAAAACGGTGGTCCCCTGTTTTACTCCAATAAACAAGATCAGAAACCTACACTGCAGTTCCCACAACCAGCAAGCAGGTCCTTCAAACCAGCTGCAGGTCAGCAGGCTCTGGTCGGTCAGTGACCAAATGAGGGAGAAAACCTAAGTGCCTGTCCCCCTTAGAGTGCGACCAAGTGGGAAGGAGCCCCCAGCTCCTGCAGCTCTTAATTCTCATGTCTGTCAGTGACCACACTTGCTTTAAATGTGCATCATGGCTCCACAAAGAATCTTCATGATATCTTCCTCACCCTGTAGTAGGTAGTCTGGGGGGAAACACATTTACTTTTTAAAATTGGATTTTCTGAGTTATTTTTATTTATTTGGACAATAGAACAAATGTTTGGTTAAGGATTATTTAGAAAAAATATATGTGACCCCATGTGTGTATACATATATATATATATTTACATATATATAAAAATACATATGCATAAACATATATATTAAAGAATCCCAGGGATAAAAAAGATGAAGGCAAATTTGACAAGCACATTGAATGATACAAACTGTCTTAGTCTATTAGGGCTGCTACAAAACAGGACCACAGACTGGCTTACAAACAACAGAGTTTCTGTCTCACAACGCTGCAGGAGCAAGTCTGTGATTCAGGGATCACATGGACAGCTGTTGGGGGAGCCCTTTTCTGGCTGTGGATGGTCACTTGTCCTGTGTCTCCCGTGTCTTCACACGCTGAAGAGCTCTTTGGGCGTTTCTTTAGGCATTTCTGAAGGTGGGAGTTTAGGATGGATCTGAGGAGTGTTAAGGTAATTACCAGACNCGGACAGCTGTTGGGGGAACCCTTTTCTGGCTGTGGATGGTCACTTGTCCTGTGTCTCCCGTGTCTTCACACGCTGAAGAGCTCTTTGGGATCCCTTTTATAAGGACACTAATGCCACCAAGGAAACTCCACCCTCATGACCTCGTCACCTCCCAACAACCTCACGCTAGGGTTAGCTTTCCCTGTGCGAATTCTGGACACAGACATTCAATCCACTGCACAAAGGCTGTGACCCTGTATAAAGACATGATATTTTAAGAATCTGCTTGTCCCAGACTTGGGAGGCAGAGAGGGCTGTAAAGGAATGGACACTGGGCTTAGAATCTGGGCTGCTACTGTCGTGAGATGGGCTGGGCGGATGACAGAGGCAGCCCAGCCTCACTTTCCTCACTGCCCAGACCCACACAGCGTCCAGTATAAAATGCACAGTGAGGTACATGGTGCCAAGCAGACAGCGGACAGACGCTACCGTCCCTCGATTTTCTACCAGGATGAGAGAAGGAGAACTGCAGACACCGTTGAATACCTGTGAACTATTTTATGAGAATGCCTCAAATTTGTCAGAGCCTGTATTGGTCTGTGGCACCTGAGAACGTTTCTTTAGGTATTTCTGAAGGTGGGAGTTTAGGATGGATCTGAGGAGTGTTAAGGTAATTACCAGACACGGTATTTCATCAGGAAAGCTAGTTATTAAGCATATGCTGTTTATAATATGGATGATAAAAGTAAGAGCGCTAAGGAGTTCTCTTTGCTTGTAATATTAAATTTTATTTTACCTGGGTAACTTATACCTAAAGGGCACAAATATGCCTAGAACCACCTTATGTCTGTATAGTTCTTACCATACAGTTTCTCAAGGCTTATAATTTAATCTTACCCTAAGAGCACCACTGTGATTTGAAGGGAGAGTTTTAGGATGAGGAAACGTAGATTCAGTTCAGTTCAGTTCAGTTGCTCAGTCGTGTCTGACTCTTTGCAACCCCATGAATTGCAGGACCCCAGGCCTCCCTGTCCATCACCAATCCCCGGAGTTCACTCAAACTCATGTCCATTGAGTCAGTGATACCATCCAACCATCTCATCCTCTGTCATCCCTTTCTTCTCCTGCCCCCAATCCCTCCCAGCATCAGAGTCTTTTCCAATGAGTCAACTCTTCACATGAGGTGGCCAAAATATTGGAGTTTCAGCTTCAACATTAGTCCTTCCAAAGAACACCCAGGACTGATCTCCTGTAGAATGGACTGGTTGGATCTCCTTGCAGTCCAAGGGACTCTCAAGAGTCTTCTCCAACACCACAGTTCAAAAGCATCAAGTCTCTGGCACTCAGCTTTCTTCACAGTCCAATTCTCACATCCATACATGACTACTGGAAAAACCTTGTCTAGACAGACCTTTGTTGGCAAAGTAATGTCTCTGCTTTTGAATATGCTATCTAGGTTGGTCATAACTTTTCTTCCAAGGAGTAAGTGTCTTTTAATTTCATGGCTGCAATCACCATCTGCAGTGATTTTGGAGCCCCCAAAAATAAAGTCTGACACTGGTTCCACTGTTTCCCCATCTATCTGCCATGAAGTGATGGGATCAGATGCCATGATCTTCGTTTTCTGAATGTTGAGCTTTAAGCCAACTTTTTCACTCTCCTCTTTCACTTTCATCAAGAGGCTTTTTAGCTCCTCTTCACTTTCTGCCATAAGGGTGGTGTCATCTGCATATCTGAGGTTATTGATATTTCTCCCAGCAATCTTGATTCCAGCTTGTGCTTCTTCCAGCCCAGCGTTTCTCGTGATGTACTCTGCATATAAGTTAAATAAGCAGGGTGACAATATACAATTATGGTCACTCCTTGGCGTAGTGAGAAAGTCCCAGGTCTAAGAGAATCTGAGCTTGGAAGTCATCCCCTTCCCCCATCCAGGGATGATGTTTGACTGACATTTAACAGACTTGTGTTGACCCCTAGTACTTCCTGCTACCATGAGTATCACTATTGCACTGTTGCTCAGTCTTTGTAACCACATGGACTGCAGCAGGCTTCTGTCTTCATTTTCCCCCAGAGTTTGCTCAAACTCATGTCCATTGAGCCAGTAGTGTCGTTCAACCATCTTATACTCTTGCCCCTTTCTCCTCCTTCCTTCAATCTTTCCCAGCATCAGGGTCTTCTCCAGTGAGTCAGTTCTTTGCATCAGGTGGCCAAAGTATTGGAGCTTCAGCTTCAGTATTAGTCCTTCCAATGAACATTCTGGACTGATTTCCTTTAGAATTGATTGGTTTGATCTCCTTGCAGTCCAAGGGACTCTCAAGAGTCTTCTCCAACACCACAGTTCAAAAGCATCAATTCTTTGACACTCAGCTTTCTTTATAGTCCAACTCTCACATCCATACATGACTACTGGAAAAACCGTAGCTTTGACTAGACATACCTTTGTTGGCAAAGTAATGTCTCTGCTTTTTAATATGCTGTCCAAGTTTGTCATAGCTTTTCTTCCAAGGAGTAAGCGTCTTCTAATTTTATGGCTGCAGTCACCATCTGCAGTGATTTTGGAGCCCCCAAAAATAAAGTCTGGCACTGTTTCCACTGTTTCCCCATCTATTTCCCATGAAGTGATGGGACTGGATGCCATGACCTTCGTTTTCTGAATGTTGAGTTTGACCCAACTTTTTCACTCTTCTCTTTCACTTTCATCAAGAGGCTTTTTAGCTCCTCTTCACTTTCTGCCATAAGGGTGGTGTCATCTGCATATCTGAGGTTATTGATATTTCTCCCGGCAGTCTTGATTCCAGCTTGTGTTTCTTCCAGTCCAGCGTTTCTCATGATGTACTCTGCATATAAGTTAAATAAGCAGAGTGACAATATACAGCCTTGACATACTCCTTTCCCAGTTTGGAACCAGTCTTTTGTTCCGTGTCTAGTTCTAACTGTTCCTTCTTGACCTGCATATAGATTTCTCAGGAGGCAGGTGAGGTGGTCTGGTATTCCCATCTCTTGAATTTTCTGCAGTTTGTTGTGATCCACACAGTCAAAGGCTTTGGTGTAGTCAATAAAGCAGAAATAGATGTTTTCCTGGAACTCTCTTGTTTTCTTGATGATCCAATGGATGTTGGCAATTTGATCTCTGGTTCCTCTTATTTCAATACAAATTTTACTTTCCAAAGTTACAAATACATTAGAAAAAAGCATCACTTAAGTGGGAGTCAAAATGCTTCAAACATCGAAACATTAGAATTTTTATAAAAGGCCTCTTTTTCAAACAATAATCACTGATTTTATAGAATTCTATGGCAATAATTGAGGCAGGTGTATTTCTCGGTGGCAGTATCTGGTGATGGCATAATCCACCCACATGAAAATGACTCTCAGTGATGTTAATGCAATCGATTAGTCTGATAAAGTGCTGCTTTCTTGCCAGGGATGTGAAGACTTAAAAACTATTACAGTATTGCCTTGTAATTATGTGCACATGGTAATTTTCTTAATTATTTTCTTCTGTTTTTTATTGAAGTACAGTTGATTTACAATGTTTCAGGTATGCAGCAAAGTGAGTCAGATATATATGTATGTATGTGTACACACACATGCAGGTTTTCAGATCCTTCGCCATTGTGGGTTATCATAAGATACTGAATACAGTTCCCCGTACTTTACAGTAGGTCCTTGTTTGTTTATTTTATGTGGTATGTATTGGTTAATCCCAAATTCCTAATTTATACCTCCACCACCCCCTTTCCTTTTGGTAAACATACATTTATTTTCTGCTTGTGACTCTATTTCTGTTTTGTAGGTAAGTCCATTTGTATAACTCTTTCTACATTGCTGATGTAAATGATAGCATGTGATGCCTGTCTTTCTCCGCCTGCCTTTTCCCTTTGTGTGATGATCTCCGGCTCCATCCGTGTTGCTGTAAATGACGTTCTTTCTTTCTGTTTAAAGGTATGTAATCCCTCTTCTTCATCCGTTCGTCTGCTGATGGGCATTTAGGCTGCTTCCATGTCTCGGCTGTTGTAAATGGTGCTGCTGTGAACACCGGGGTCCATGTGTCTTTTCAAATTAGAGTTTTCGTCTTCTGGATGTGTGCCCGGGAGTGGGGCTGCTGGATCGCATGGTAACTTTACCTTCAGTTTTTAAGGAGCCTTCCTGCCGTTCCCCATAGGGCTGCACCAGTATACGTTCCCACCGACAGTGGGGATTCCTCCTTCTCCACACCCTTTCCAGCATTTGTTATTTGCAGAGTTTGTAATGACGGTTGTTTTGGCTGGTGTGAGGTGATTGATGATCTCACTGTAGTCTGGATCTGCATTTCTCTAGGGATTAACAGCGTCAAGCATTTTTCATGTGCCCGTTGGCCACCTGTATGACTTCTCTGGAGAAATGTTTATTTATATCTTCTGCACATTTTTTGATTGGTTTCAATTTGGTTCAAAAAAGAAACCAACTGGTTTCTTTTTGATATTGACTGCATAAACCATTTGTATATTTTGGAAATCCCTTGCTGGTGGCATCTTTGGCAAATATTTTTCTCCCATTCTAAAGGTTGTGTTTTCATTTTGTTTCTGGTTTCCTTTGCTATCCAAAAGCTTATAAGTATGCTTAGGTTTTATTTATTTTTGTTTCCATTACTCTAGGAGATGGATCCCGGTGAAGGCAATGGCACCCCACTCCAGTGCTCTTGCCTGGAAAATCCCATGGACAGAGGGGCCTGGTGGGCTGCAGTCCATGGGGTCACTGGGAGTCGGACACGACTGAGCGACTTCACTTTCACTTCTCACTCATGCATTGGAGAAGGAAATGGCAACCCACTCCAGTGTTCTTGCCTGGAGAATCCCAGGGACGGGGGAGCCTGGTGGGCTGCCGTCTATGGGGTCGCATAGAGTCGGACACGACTGAAGCGACTTAGCAGCAGCAGCAGCAGCAGGAGATGGATCCAAAAAATATTGCTGTGATTCATGTCAAAAAGTGTTCTGCTTATTTCTCCCTAGGAGTTTTACAGTATCTGGTCTTACATTAAATGGTCTTTAATCCACTTTGAGTTTATTTTTGCATATGATGTTAGACTATATTCTAATTTCATTCTTTTACATGAAGCTGTCCAGCTTCCTCAGCATCATTAGTGAAGAGACTATCTTTGCCTCATTGTATATTTTTGCCTCCTTTGTTGTAGGTTAATTGAGCATAAGTGCAGGGGTCTTCTGGTTTTAAGAGACAAGCTTTAGATACAGTTTAATATGGAACAGCTTTTGTTGTTGAGTCATTCAGTCACATCCGACTCTTTGTGACACCGTGGACTGCAGCATGCCAGGCTTCCCTGTCCGTCAGTCTCCCGGAGTTTGCTCAAACTCATGTCCATTGAGTTGATGATGTCATCCAACCATCTTATCCTCTGTTGCCCTCTTCTCCTCCTGCCCTTAATCTTTCCCAGCATCAGGGTTGATATTATGAGTAAGTGTGGGTTACAGGGCTCATAAGAAATATATAAATGGAAGTACTACTTAAATTCTAAAACTCTGTACAAATGTAAGAGTTCAGGATGATGACGACTGCCTAAAACATAGTGGCTTTTTAGTTAGAAAGTTAATAACTTCTTAGTAAAATACTAGGAAAGCTGACCGAAATAGATTCCAAGTAAAACACCATCATGGGAAGATTTCTCAGAACTTGCATTGACGGTTACATAACACATAGAGAAATGTTAGGAACGATATCTTCCTTCTGAGAAGATTACTTTCCTTTGCTGAACTGTGCATGCCTCTCTGTTAGGGTTCAGCACAGTTTCTTATTGTCGGTAGGCTTGGGGCCCAGCATGTAAACAGTTTATTTTGGCAGAAGGAATTACCGTCGACAGAATATGGGTAGGGTTAACATGGTGTCTTTTTGAAGCAGGTAAACGGTCACTGTTGAAACTATGACTGAATATAGTCTGCCAGTCACTGGAGTTAATTCCTCTGTCTCCTCGGAACCAGCACCTGCTGTTAGGTTCAAGGCACCCGAAGGGCTGCACGTTGCAACCGACCGTACGCGAGTCCGTGTCGACTGCTGCGCTAGGCTTACAGAAACTCTTAGCAAATCCATTGCAGGTTTGGGACTAAGCCTCAGTATTTCAGGAGGCTAAAATCATTGAATTAGCCAAATGTGAATATAATAGTTGCTATCATTAGTAATGTTTATGAGACAGCTTTTACACGGTTGCACAATTTTAGGGAAGGTCATTCATAGCCTTCCCCCCAAATAAGGAAGGATCCAGGACGAAGCACCCCATTTGACTTGCCCTCAGCTGTACCCTGGGCTTCCCTAGTAGCTCAGACGGTGAGGCATCCACCTGCAGTGTGGGGGACCTGGGTTTGAGACCTGGGTCAGGAAGATCCCCTGGAGAAGGAAATGGCGACACACTCCAGCATTCTTTAAAAAAACAATTTTTTTTAAATTGAACGATAATTGCTTTCCAGAATTTTATGGTTTTCTGTCATATATCAATAAGAATCAGCCATAGGTACACCCGTGTTCTTGCCTGGAGATTTCCATGGTCAGAGGAGCCCGGTGGGCTGCAGTCCATGGGGTCACAGAGTCAGACATGGCTGAGCAGCCAACACTTTCACTTGCTTCTCCAGCTGTGCCTGGTTAAAACTGTCACTGAGTTCAACGCTGAAAGGGAAACGACACCTGGAGCCTGAGAGGGACCTGGGGGACATTTGTGAGAGGCACATGGCTTCTTTGACTCAGTATGTATTCCCTGAGCATCTGCTTCACGGCGCAGCGGATCATAGAATCCTTTCCTCCTGTGACTGCTGAGGCCACCCCCTCCTTCTGTTCAGAGCCCCCTTCTCCCTTCCTTGCTGACCCCCTGGGCTGTGTATCATGGTGCCCCTCCCTCCAAATTTGTTAACAGAGTTGGTTCTGTGCAGTAGACTCTTCCTAAAGTCTACTCCAGCCCTCAAAGCGTAGCTTTTGACTTAGAGGTAGGAAAGGACCCTGAACTTGTATCTATGAGAACTCCATTTAAGGGATTTCACTTGGAGATGGATAGCAGACTCTGAGCCCTGCCAGTGTTATTGCAGAAGCTGGATTCAGTTGTCTCTGGAGCCAGATGCTCTTCTGGATTTCCTAGTTACCAGAATGTTCCTCTTGATTTTGTGTTTTAAGCTGGCTTTTTTGAAGAGGTAATTTACTTGTTTTTGGTTGTGCCGGGTCTTGGTTGCTGCGCTGGGCTCTGCTCTGCTGCAGAGCACAGGCTTCTCAGGCTGTGGCTTCTCTTGGTTCGGAGCAGGGTTTGAGGGCGCGGGCTCCGGTAGCTGAGGCACACAGGCTTAGTTGCCCCAAGGCAAGGAAATCTTCCTGGACCCGGGATCGAACCTGGGTCCCCTGCACTAGCGGGCAGATTCTTATCCACTCCCCCACCAGTGATGTGCTCCCCTTGATTCTTAATCTGGTTCCTCTTGGGTTTCTGTCTCTTGCAACAAATAGACAGCTGGTAAGTAAATGTATGATGAGTCAGACTCTGTTCTAGATAGATCCTGGAGAAACAGTGGTGAACAGGACCCAGAGCTTGTACTGATGGATCTTCCATTCATAGGTGTGGTGTGTGCGTGTGTAAGATGTCCTGGACATTGCTAGGGAGAATGACAGAAAAACATGGTCTACTGATAAAACTCTTCATTGTTCTAATTCTTCCCTGATTTACTCAGGCTGCTAAATCTGAATCCATGAGGTGTTTGCACGACATACATACATTTCGGATGCTTGGTTGATTCAGGCAAGGTCTCATAGGTTTTTTTTAAGTTTGATCATGAACCTCTGTTGGGGAATTCTCATTCTCTGAGTTAATAGAGAGAAATCTGCATCTGTGGAATAATGTAGGACTGCGTGACCAGGAATCTGTGGTTAGGAAATACAGTGAGGTGATGGAAGATACAATCACCAAAAGTAAAATCAGGATGGAAGTGGTGAACGGCTATAAAGCAAGAACACCTATTCTGTTTTTCTGTACTCTTACTACTCAGAGCATCCCCTGTACTCCAGATAAATGTGTATGGACTTCCCTACATCAAGCCATTCTGGGACACCAGCTGGGGACTCTACAATTTAGCTCAGTTCTAACAGTATCTGCCTGGAAATGGCACCAGATCCCCGAGGTAAGGGCTCAGTGCCACAGTCTGCCCACTCTCCTCCCTCAACTCCAGATGCCAGTCTTAAATCCAGGTTGTCACCTATGCTTCTGAAAACCACTATAGACTGAAGGTTCCCACATCTCCCTCCTCTGGTTTGATTAACGTGTTGGAGTGGCTCACAGAGCTCAGGAAAACATTTTACTCCCTAGAGAACCAGGCTATTAAAAAGAATGCAACTCAGGAGCAGGCTGATGGAAGAGATGCATAAGGCAAGGGATGGGGAGAAGGGCCTGGCGGGTCCAGGTCGCTGGTCTCCTTGCATCTCTATCTGGCCACCAACCTGGAAGCTCTCTGAACTCTGTCCTTGTGAATTTTCATGGAAGTTTCATGAAGCAGCCGTGGTTGATTAAGTCACTGGTCAGCAGTGGTTAATTAAACCTCCTCAGAGGGAGGAAGTGGGCTGGGAGAGGGATGGGGCTGACAGTCCAAACCTCTCATCAGAAGGTGGATTCCTTTGGCAAATAGCCTCCATCGTTAGGGGTTTTCTGGAAGTTATTAATACTTTTTTTTGACAAACTCAGGTGTGTTCCAAAGGGGCTTCTTATGAATAATGAAAGATACCTGTCAGGAAATGTTGAGGGTTTCAAGTTCTGTGGCAGAAACGAGATTGAAGACCAAATATACACATTTCTTCTTATAAATGAAAATATTTCAATGGTAAATTGGATTCTGATGGAAAACATTAATGGGATTTATGAGAAAAGAATAAAAACATTAGAAAGTTGAAAGAAAAGAGGACAGAGAGAAAAATCATGTTTGGAGATTTCAATCTAAATTATAATCAGAATCCCAGAAGAAAAAGTAGAGCAGATGGTCTTAGAAATAAGAGAGATTGACCTGGAGCACGTGGTGCTGCTGCTGCTGCTGAGTCGATGCAGTCGTGCCCGACTCTGTGCGGCCCCAGAGACGGCAGCCCACCAGGCTCCCCCGGCCCTGGGATTCTCCAGGCAAGAACACTGGAGTGGACTGCCATTTCCTTCTCCAATGCACAAAAGTGAAAAGTGAAAGTGAAGTCGCTCAGTCGTGTCCGACTCTTAGTGACCCCATGGACTACAGCCCACCAGGCTCCTCTGCCCATGGGATTTTCCAGGCAAGAGTGCTGGAGTGGGGTGCCATTGCCTTCTCCGGAAACATATGCTAATCTACTAATAAAAATGCTCACCAAGTGTCCAGCAAAATTGAGACGTCTGAACCCAAACCGTGAACCGAGTTTCTTCAAGTGTGTCCCACAGGATGATACTTTCATCTGACGCTTGGTGACCTGAAACTAATGGACCACCAGATATTTCTTCAGCAAAGATGAGCTTGTTGAGAATTGGAATTCAGGGTCTGCAACCAAGGCAAGCCCTACACAGGAAGGGAAGGGGACCCAATCCCTCTTTCCTAGAGAAAAAAAGGAAATGAGGAGGGATGTGGGAAACAGAGTCCATGGCATTTCATTGGCTGAATCCTCGCCGGGAAAGAAGAGGCGTCTCCTTGTTCCTGTTGGGCTTGGCCAACGCTGTCGGGCGTGAGGGCTGCCCCTGCTGGTCTCGCAACTCTGTTTAACTGAGATTTCTGTTCATTAACTTTTTTATGTGCTCTTTTGGAAAATGGTTTCATGGCCTGAAAAGTGTGGGAGATTTTGCACAATATAATGGCTTCTGAAAGACTCACATTGTATATTTGCTAGTTAAATGAAGTAAACAGAAACAACAAGTAGAAGACCAATTTATTTGAACCCAGGATGTCTCTAATTTATGACCACTTTTGGGTGAGGATAATGCTTTCAACATGTGTTCTAATAATGTTGCACAAAACTTATTTTAGTGAAACAATGCCTCAGACATTTCCTGGTTACACTGGTAACTTTCCACATATCTCTTTATCTCTACCATCTCTCTTATTACCATCTTGATTTTCTATCTCCCATCTATGTCTTCTTCGCAAGCATTCAGGAAGGGTTTTTTTTTTTTTTTTGAACAGCATGAATTCAAACATATTTATTGAAGACAAAAAGTTGAATAAAGTGAAATTTATTAATAAATATGCAAAGACTTAGAATGTGTGCCCTATATACTTGTTCTGAAAAGTTTATGCCACGTTGTGCTTCAGAGTCACAAGGATTTAATTGTCTAGGTTATTCAAGAAAGAGGAAATTTTATAAATGCAATGACAGTAAGAACTGAAACAAATTTAGAGTTGGGTCCAAACTATCATTGCAATTATAGTTATAAAATAATGCAAAAATCAGAAAGTAGCTATTACTTGTTAAATGATAATTTCAGTCAGTCAGTCAGTTCAGTTGCTCAGTCGTGTCCGACTCTTTGCGACCCCATGAATCGCAGCACACCAAGCCTCCCTGTCCATCACCAACTCCCGGAGTTCACTCAGACTCATGTCCACCGAGTCTGTGATGCCATCCAGCCATCTCATCCTCTGTCATCCCCTTCTCCTCCTGCCCCCAATCCCTCCCAGCATCAGCGTCTTTTCCAATGAGTCAACTCTTTGCATGAGGTGGCCAAAGTACTGGAGTTTCAGCTTTAGCATCATTCCCTCCAAAGAAATCCCAGGGCTGATCTCCTTCAGAATGGACTGGTTGGATCTCCTTGCAGTCCAAGGGACTCTCAAGAGTCTTCTCCAACACCACAGTTCAAAAGCATCAATTCTTTGGCACTCAGCCTTCTTCACAGTCCAACTCTCACATCCATACATGACTACTGAAAAAACCATAGCCTTGACTAGATGGACCTTTGTTGGCAAAGTAATGTCTCTGCTTTTGAATATGCTATCTAGGTTGGTCATAACCCTCCGTCCAAGGAGTAAGCATCTTTTAATTTCATGGCTGCAATCACCATCTGCAGTGATGCTGGAGCCGCCCCAAATAAAGTCTGGCACTGTTTCCACTGTTTCCCCATCTATTTGCCATGAAGTGAGGGGACCAGATGCCATGACCTTCATTTTCTGAATGTTGAGCTTTAAGCCAACTTTTTCACTCTCTACTTTCACTTTCATCAAGAGGCTTTATAGTTCCTCTTCACTTTCTGCCATAAGGGTGGTGTCATCTGCATATCTGAGGTTATTGATATTTCTCCTGGCAATCTTAATTCCAACTCGTGTTTCTTCCAGCCCAGCGTTTGTCATGATGTACTCTGCATATAAGTTAAATAAGCAGAGTGACAATATATAGCCTTGACATACTCCTTTTCCTATTTGGAACCAGTCTGTTGTTCCATGTCCAGTTCTAACTGTTGCTTCTTGACCTGCATATAGGTTTCTCAAGGGGCACGTCAGGTGGTCTGGTATTCCTATCTCTTTCAGAATTTTCCACAGTTTATTGTGATCCACACAGTCAAAGGCTTTGGCATACTCAATAAAGCAGAAATAGATGTTTTTCTGGAATTCTTTTGCTTTTTCCATGATCCAGCAGATGTTGGCAATTCGATCTCTGGTTCCTCTGCCTTTTCTAAAACCAGCTTGAACATTTGGAAGTTCATGGTTCACATATTGCTGAAGCCTGGCTTGGAGGATTTTGAGCTTTACTTTACTAGCATGTGAGATGAGTGCAATTGTATGGTAGTTTGAGCTTAAGAATCTCCAAATTATTTAAGTGGAGAGCAGGAAGTTGTGGAAATGAAAGTGCTAGGGAAATAAAAATATGCTAACTTATAATTTTATAAGATGAAAGTTAATTTTTATTGGTATGATTTGGGAAAATATCTAGAATTTCAAAATGTAAATATTCATAAAATAAGAAAATGGAATGACTATCTTCTAAACCAGTATGTTAAAAAAAGATGAAATAACAGAGAAAAGGGGCTTCCCTGGTGGCTCAGCTAGTAAAGAATCTGCCTGCGATGTGGGAGACCTGGGTTTGATCCCTGGGTTGGGAAGATCCCCTGAGAAGGGAAAGGCTACCCACTCCAGTATTCTGGCCTGGAGAATTCCATGGGGGTCGCATAGAGTTGGACATGACTGAGTGCCTTTCACTCACTCACTCACAGAGAAAAGACTGAAGTGGAGACACCCAGTGCTTATTTCTAGGACTGAGATTAGGTGATTTTTTGCCTCCTTTAAAACTTGTTGCATTTTCATTATGCGTGTGTGCATGCTCAGTTGCTCAGTCGTGTCCAACTTTTTGAGTCCCCATGAACTGCAGCCTGCGAGGTTTCTCTGTCTACAGACTATCCCAGGCAAGAATACGAGAGTGGGTTGCCATTTCCTCTTCTAGGGGATCTTTCCCAACCAGGGATCAAACCTGCGTCTCCTGCGTTGGCAGATGGATCCTTAACCTCGGTATCACCTGGGAAGCCCATTTTCCTTATACTTGACGCTAAATTTATATTACTTCAGTGATTGCAAAGGAAGTCAATATGTGCATATATGTCTAAGAATTAAAGTCAATGGACTTTGGCAATATATATCAAGTCTTAAAATTTTTCAAACCCTTTAAGCCAGTCATTCCACTGTAAAAATCTGTTCTAATGATTACATCTGAAACATGGACAAAGAGTACAGAAGAAAGGTCATTTCATCTTTTTAAATGAACATATAAGTTATACCAAATGTTTCAAAAATTGACTATTGATTTTTCACTATTTTCCTGACTGAATTTATGATGGAATTTTGAGGAATATATACTTGCAAATGAAATTGTCTTTCTAAAATGTTTTTCTTCCACTTTTTATGACAGTGATAAATGTCTATTGAGGAAAATTATAAAACCCATAAAATCACAAAGATGTGCCAATGTAATTGCAGCAAAGGGCAGTACAGAGCTAGGCTGGGCACTGCGGTATGCCAAGAAATAGTTTTCAAATGAGTGAGGGACTACATCAGAGAATAGGTTCTGGCTGAATCATGGTTTCAGTGAACTCCTCATGGATTGGATTTATGATATTTCAATGAAAATGAACATTTAGCATTTCTTCCAAAAGTTATCCTCTCATAAGCAGTCTCCACGAAATCACTTTGATATAAATAGGCCTCCTCATAAAGTATATCAGTAACTGACGAATAAGGGAATGAATATTTTACAGCTCAGGGGATTTTATGTATAGTAGTTTCATAATAGAGTGAAGTTAAAATGGATAGTGGTGGACTAGACCACTTTGTTTTACTCCTCCGTTTTTAAGAACTGAACGGCTCTTAAAGCGTCTCAAGGCATTTGTCATTTAAGATGCTGTGTAAATGAAGCTTGGCACGAGCAGTAATTGAAAAGCTTTACAGAGTCAGTGCTGGCTCCCGCAGGGGGCTGGACAGGCTTCCAGGCACCAGATGGAGGCCCAGGAAACAGATGAGAAGCAGGAAGCATCTGGAAACCTGCAACGATCAAGGGCGGCAGCAGGGGTTCTCAGGGAGAGGGCTCACTCTCAGGGACCCAGGCCTGGCAAGTCTTATCACGCCAAGTCTTTTCACACAGACGCTCGCTCCTGCAGAGAAACTGTGGCTATTGCTTAAGGACAGAGTGGAGACAGGAGGGTGTCAATCAAAAATACATTCCTTTTAGGAATTCAGTGAGAAATTTAGATCAGGAAGAACAGGGACAAGCTTGATGGAAGCCACAAGATGGAGTGTGTTAGTGATGAAATGCGTGCTGTGTGCTCAGTCCTGTCGACTCTTTGTGACCCCCTGGACTGTGGACCACCAGGCTCCTCTGTCCATGGGATTCTCCAGGCAAGAATACTGGAGTGGGTTGCCATGCCCTCCTCCAGGGCATCTTCCCAACCCAGGGATCAAACCCAGGTCTCCCGCATTGCAGGCAGCCTCTTTACCATCTGAGCCACCAGGGAAGCCCAGTAGTGAAATGAGAGGATGTAATATCTGAACTTTCCAGGTTGCCAGAGATGTCAGTGGGGTCACTTGATTAGAAAAAAAAAAAAGAGAGTTCTGAGGTTGAGGTTTCAGTGCTAGGTGGTCAGTTAAAGCATCATTGAAGCTGAAACCTGCTACCAGTCATAGAAGGAGGCAGTGGGGTTTTCAGCTGTGAGATGAGGCATGAAGCCTGGGCATGAAAAAAGAATGCATTTATCCTGACTTCTAACAGCAAGACACACATGGATGACCTGGAAGGTTTGTTAAAACACAGATTATTGGGCTTTGCTCCAAGTTTCTGATTCTAAAGTAAAGACTGGGAATTTGCATTTCAAACAAATTCTCGTTATATTGATAATGTCTGTCTGAGACCCACAACATAACACCAGCTACAAAGCGGATGCCGTATTCTGCATGAGACTGAGAGGAAAAAGCAAGGATATCAGTTGTGAAGTAGAAAGAGAGAGAGTGAAATGCAAACACAATGAGCCCCAGGAGGACAGTGAATTGCCATTGGCATGTCTTGGAAAAAATGGTGCAGATTTCCACGGAGTTTATGTAGACGCTCTTCTTCATGAAGGCGGAGCCTAAGCCACCCATGCTTCAGTGTGGGACGCACGGCGGCTGCCTTCCGCAGGGCACAGTGTGGGGGGAAGAGACTGTCTTAGGCTGTCCGGACTGCGCTGGTAGAGCTGTAATAGAGCGCCTCACACCGGGTGGTGGATAGACAACAGACGCTTGTTTCTCGCAGTCCTGGAGAGTGGGAAATCCAAGCAAGATCGTGGGCCGGCAGGTTTGGTGGCTGGAGAGGGCTTTCTGGCTGTCTTTTCCCTGTAACCTGTAAAAACATATGTGTGTATATATGTGTTTATGTGTGTGTGTGTGAGCATTTATTATATATATAATGCAAATGTATATGTTTATATATGTTTTAGATATTATATATGTGTGAGAGCATTTATTGTATAATATGTTTATATGTTCTACATATTATATATGTGTGTCTGAGCATTTATTGTATATGTTTATATATGTTTTATATATATATGTGGGGCTTCCCTGGTGGCTCAGAGGATAAAGTGTCTGCCTGCAATGCAGGAGACCCAGGTTCGATCCCTGGGTTGGGAAGATCCCCTGGAGAAGGAAATGGCAACCCACTCCAGTATTCTTGCCCAGAGAATCCCATGGATAGAGGAGCCTGAGCGGGCTGCAGTCCATGGGGTCGCAAAGAGTCGGACACGACTGAGTGACTTCACTTCACTTCACTTCACATATGTGTGTGTGTGTGTGTGTGTGTGTGTGTGTGTGTACATATATATACACCTCAGTTGAGTGGAGTTGAGAGGCCAGGGGGAGGCGTTTTCACACCCAGTGAGGACAGCGGAACGGCAGCGCCAAGGTGACGAAAGAGCCCTNTGGTGTTTGTTATCTGTCTCTTATACACATCTAGATGTGTATAAGAGACAGACATATGTGTGTGTGTGTGTGTGTGTGTGTGTGTGTGTGTACATATATATACACCTCAGTTGAGTGGAGTTGAGAGGCCAGGGGGAGGCGTTTTCACACCCAGTGAGGACAGCGGAACGGCAGCGCCAAGGTGACGAAAGAGCCCTCTTCCTGCCTGGAAAGGACTCGGCCAGTGAGAAGCCGTGGACTCTGCTTACGATAGTCCTTCCAGCTTCCTTTTCCTCCCTGTGAAAGCGGCCTCCTTCCCTGTGTGGTCACGTGTGCATAGACGTGGTTGCAGACCTGGAGTACAATTCTCTACTGACCCTTATAGACACGTCCTTGTTAGAAAGGTGTCTGTAGTCCGTTTGCTTCAGGTCTGTAGGTCTTCAGGTGGAATGGGTGAGGGAGCTCTCCAAGGTTTCTCTTGTAAGGACACTAATCCCATTCATGGAAGGGCCTTCCCAGCGTCTCAGTGGAAAAGAATCTGCCTGCAATGCAGGAAACGCTGGAGGTGTGGGTTCGACCCCTGGGTGGGGAAGATCCCACATGCCACATCCCACATGTGGAGAAGGAAATGGAAACCCACTCCAGTATGCTTTCTGGAGAATCCTATGGACGGAGGAGCCTGGCGGGCTACAGTCCATGGGGTTGCAAAGAGTCAGACACGACTGAGTGACTTTCACTTTCTTTGCAAGACACAGTTACTCTGTAAGTCAGTCAGTAAACAGATATTTGATTTGCCTGTTTTTCAAATTTTCCACTTAATAAATACAACTGATAAATATTTATTTTTTGATCCATTTCGAATTACAAACTTCAAATGAAACAACTTTTGTAAGACCAATTTCAGTTTTTTTCTTATCTAAAAGACAGCACTTTTTTCAACACTGCCACTAATGGCTCCTTAAATGACTATTTGATTTCTGCCTTCCTACCTTTCCAACACAAAAAAGACCTTCACGACCCAGATAATCACGATGTGGAGAAGGGGATGACCGAGGATGAGATGGCTGGATGGCATCACTGACTCAATGGATGTGAGTCTGAGTGAACTCCGGGAGATGGTAATGAACAGGGAGGCCTGGCATGCTGCGATTCATGGGGTCGCAAAGAGTCGGACATGCTGAGCGACTGAACTGAACTGAACCTTTCCAAAGATTCTTCAGAGGATTTTTTTTTTTAATTCACCACACATCTATTTATTATCTTTTCACTAACTAAAATACTTTTTGGTGAAATATTTCAACAATGCAAAATCCTCTTTAATTGCCCTTGGAGGATGGTAGGGAACCAACTAAGTCAGTAAAGTGTAAGAAGCCTTCCTTTCACGGCTTTCGTTTGGAGCTTTTTGATTGGTGTTTAAACTCTGTCCTAATGATCAGGCTATTTAGATTTTTCTATCTCTTCATGATTCAGTCTTGGAAGGTTGTAGGATTTTAAGAAGTTTGTTCCTTTCTTCCAGCTTGTCCAATTTGTTGGCATGAACTTGTTGATAATATTCTCTTATAAACCTTTGTATTTCTGTGACATGTTTTTTATTTCTCCTTTCATTCTAATTTTTTTTGTGAGTGTTTGCTTTTTCTTAGTGATGTAGCTGAAGGTTTGCAACTTTGTTTATTTGTTTATTTTACAGAACCAGCTCTTAGTCATCTTTTCTGGTCTCTCTCATTTTCTTCTATTCTGAGTCTTATTCTTTCCTTTCTTCTACTGACTTTAGATGTTTCTTCTTTCTTTAGTTCTGTTATGTATAAAAGGTTAGATTGTTTGAGGTTTTTCTTATTTCTTGAGGTAAGCCTATATGGCTATAAACTTCCTTCTTAGTACCACTTTTGCTGCATTCCTTAGATTTTGATATGCTTTTATTTGTGTTTAGGTGATTTTTTCCTATTTCTCTTTCCCTTTATTATTTTTAATTGAAGTATACTTGATTTACAGTGCTTTACCAATCTCTGTTGTATAACAAAATGACTCAGTTATACACATACTATACATTCTTTTTTAAAAATATTCTTTTCCATTATGGTTTATTCCAGGAGATTGGACATATTATGTCCAATCCAATAGTTCCCTGTGCTATACAGTAGGACCTTGCAGCTTGTCCATTCCAAGTGTAATCGTCTGCATCTAACAACCCCAAACCCCCAGTCTATTCTCTCCCTCTTCCCCTACCTCTTGGCAACCCCAGGCTGATCTCTGGGAGTCTATTTCTGTTTTGAAGATAGGTTACTTTGTGCCTTCATTTGTCTTTTTTTTCTGACTTGCTTCACTTGGTGTGATAATCTCTAGTTGTATCTGTGTTACGGCACCTGGCGTTATTCCGTCCTTTTTTATGGCTGTGTAGTAGTTCCTGGTATGTATGCACCACATCTGTATCCATTCATCTGTCCATAGACGTTTAGGTCGTCTCCATGTTTTGGCTGCCATGAATAGTTTTGCTATGAACATAGAGATGCATGTATCTTTTTGAATTATAGTTTTGTTACTAATGAAAGTAGCTATTCACTTTTTTTACACTCTCCCCTTAACCTTTAACCTTAAAAGCCTATCCTGATAAAAAAGAGTTTCATTTTTCTGATTCTGTCTATTCCTCTCCTCAGTTTTCTGTGCGTCTGCATTTGCTTCTGGTGGTGGAGGTCCTTTCAGCTTCTCTTGCAGGGCAAGCCTAGTGTTGAAGTCCTTCAGGTCTTGTTTTTCTGGGGCAGTTTTCGCTTCTTCCTGTCTGGATGACAACTTTGCTGAATAGAGTATTCTCAGACGGTAGTGTTTCTGTTTCAGTACTTTGAGACTGTCATTTCACTCCTTCTGGGACTGTCGAGTTTCAGCTGAGAAATCCACTGAAGGCCTAATGGGGCTTCTTTTGCAGGTCGCTGATGTTTGTTTCCTGGTTGCCTTTAAAATTCTCTGTCATCTGACTTTCAACATATTTAATATAATGTATCTTGGAGAAGGCCTTTTTGCACTGAGGTGTAGGTGTTTGTTTAGCTTTTAATTCCTTTCATAAGTTTGGGAATTTCTCAGTGATGATTTTTAAAATTGAAGTGTAGTTGATTTAAACGTTGTGTTGGTTTCTCTGTAAATAAACTCTCTGCTCTCTCCTCCTGCTGGGATGCCCTTGACTCTAATGCTGGTCTTCCTGTGAGAGCTGGAGAGCTCTTATAATACTGCCTCATTTAAACGTCTTGCTTCTCTTTCTTCTACTTGTGCCATTTCTAGTTTTCTGTCTTCAGCCTCACGAATTCTTTCTTCTGCATGGCCTGCTTCATTTCCAAGGTTTTCAAATGCATTCTTCATTTCGTTTATTGAGCTCTTCAGCTCCAGAATTTGCTTGCTTCTTTTTTAGAATGTCTTCTCCCCTGCCGCCTTTTTTTTTTTTTTTTAAAGAATTTCAGTCTCTTTGGTAAAGTATTCTTTCTGCATATTAATTTACTCCTAGCTCATTAAATATTTTTTTCTGAGTTTTCTTGTAGGTTGTTGAATTTCTTCAGCTTAGGCTTGGCTTCTGTGGGATTCTCATTTCCTTTTTGTGGTACAGCGCTGCTGTGGTTCTGGTGGGTTGCTCCCCTGCTGGTGCATCTGAAGTAGCAAACACCTTTCTGCTAAGTCACTTCAGTCGTGTCCGACTCTGTGCCACCTCATGGACGGCAGCCGACCAAGCTCCCCCGTCCCTGGGATTCTCCAGGCAAGAACACTGGAGTGGGCTGCCATTTCCTTCTCCAGTGTATGAAAGTGAAAAGTGAACGTGAAGTCGCTCAGTTGTTTCCGACTCTTAGCAACCCCGTGGCCTGCAGCCCACCAGGCTCCTCCGTCCATGGGATTTTCCAGGCAAGAGCACTGGAGTGGGGTGCCATCGCCTTCTCCGAAACACCTTTCTCCTTGCTTGAAATGATTCAGTAGGTGAGGAATGAAACGCCTTCCGACTGCTTCCTAGTAAGCGGCGCTGTGGGCTTGTGGTCTCTCTTAACCTGAGCTGCCAGTGCAGGGGACGGGGGTCAGTCCCCGGGCGGGGAAGAGCCCCTGGAGAGGGAGACGGCGCCCGCCCCGGCGCTGCCTGGAGAGCCCCGCGGGCGGAGGCGCCCGGCGGCTGCGGCTCACGGAGCCTGAGGCCGAGCGCCGGAGCAGCAGCCTGCGTCTGAGACGCGCGCCCGCCGCCCCGCGGCCTCTGTCGGAAGCGCCTGCCAGGCCGCGGGCTCTTGGGCTCCGCCGGTGCCTCGCTGGCGGCCTCCGGGGCGCCTGCATCCTGGGCTCGCCTCTCGCACCCGGGGGCCCGGGAGCGGCCGGCTGCGCCTGCCGTCGCGCCCGGGGTCTGCGTGGCCTCGCTGTCAGGCTCGGGGCTCTGCCGCTGCGGGCTGGGCTGGGGGCGAGGGGCCGGAGGCACGGGCGCTGGGCGTCTGGAGCGGCGGGTCCCGGCCCCCCTGCCTCCGCGGCCGGTTATCAGGGGTGCCTGCGCCGCGCGGAGGGCCTCGGGGCCGGGGCTGCCTGGCTGGACCCGGCGGGCAGGGCCTCTGCCGCCCCCTGGGCTCCGCCTCCCTGCTCGTCCGCCTGACCCGAGGCGGGGTCCTTCTCCAGCCCCTGCTGCCTGGGCAGAGCCGCCCTTACTGAGCTGTGGACGCTTTACCAGCTGCAGCCCGACGGGGACAAACGCAGCGACTCCTTCCGCCGTGCCCTGACGTCACTCCAGGAGGCTTTAGTGTTAATGGAAGCTTATCCTTTTAAAATGAGTTGTCCTTTTGTAGATTTAATGGCTTTAAAGAAAACTCTAAAAGAGGATTGAGAAGATTTATCTTTCCAGACTAGAAAAATCCCCAATACTTTTTTTTTTTTGGTTTTGGTATTTTGCTGTTTTAATTTTCAATTATCTTGCAAACACTCATTTGTGATATGAGAGAATAAAGCAAATTTTGGAATTTATTTTTGGCTATGCGTTTCCCTAATAATTTATCAGTAGTAGGTAGTATATCTAGTTTGTCCAGCACTGATTGTCTCAAAAGAGAATGTAGAGTTCTGTCTTCAATGGCATCTCAATCCAGTTGAAAGAGGAGGATGAGATTATTAACACTAAAATATTGTAGGTAATACAATGCAGGTATTAGTTTGTGTGCCAGGATGAGACAAGCAGATATGCTGTGGATAAGAAAGGAGAGAGACATGGAGCGAAAGCATTCACGGTGTCCTTCATAACATTGGTGGGATTTGTGCACATTGGGCTTCCCTGGTGGCTCACTGGTAAAGCATCCACCTGCAGTGTGGGAGGCCTGGGTTTGATCCCTGGGTTGGGAAGATCTCCCTGCAGAAGGGAAAGGCTACCCACTCCAGTATTCTGGCCTGGAGAAGTCCGTGGACTGGATAGTTCATGGGGTCACACAGAGTTGGACACGACTGAGCGAGCTTCACTTTCACTTGATGCATATTAGGGCTTCCCTGGCAGCTCAGATGGTAAAGAATCCGCGTGCAATGCAGACCTGGGTTCGATCCTTGGGTTGGGAAGATCCCCTGCAGAAGGGAAAGGCTACCCACTCAGGTATTCTTGCCTGGAGAATCCCATGGACAGAGGAGCCTGATAGGCTACAGTCCATGGGGTGGCAAAGAGTGCATGTTGACGGATTTGCTATGAATGACAGAGGAAGGTGAACACGTGGTGGGGTAACCCAGTGACAGTAGCGTATACTGTCTTGGTGTATAAATTGTGACACCAAATACCACGGAGTAGGACATTTGAGACTGAAACCAAGCCTGAATCCGTATCATAGACTTGCAGTGAGCACAGGCTGAGCACGGAGCGACAACTAAATACATACTGTATCATCAGTTGAATCTTTGAAATAATGCACTGTGAGGGGATCTGTTGGATTTGGGCCCCAAAAGTTAGACTTTGTGTTGTATGTGATGGGAAGACAGTTTTCCCCCGCTTACTGGCAGTTAACACGTTAGTCATATCCTAGGTTGGAAACGTGGGAACAATTGGGTTGCATCTTGATTTTGAATATGTAATCAAAGTTTTATCTTTTCCTACTTTGAAGTAACTTTCTATTTTTTCTCTTTTCTACCTTTTCTCTGCCAGTTTTCCAAATAACACCAATATCCGTTCTCAGCTGCACGCCTGCTGCAGGTTCCTGGTGATTCTCCAAATCTTCCCTGTACACACTTGCTAGGCCAAAATACTGCCAGCATAACCTCACTATTGCTCGGCAATATACAAACAGCTCTTTATTGCCTTTAAGGTCCATTCCAATCTTCCTGTTTCTGAAATATATGGTATCTGTTACTTATTTTCTGCCAGTTTTCCATCTCCCTGTGGAGCCTTTCTGGCAATCATTATGTCTGTTCTCAATGTCCCCAGCTCATAAAACAGTTTATTCCAGACTAAGTTAATTTCTCCATCCTAATTTCCCAGCCTAGAGTGCTGTTCTCCTTTCCTTCTAGTTTAGACTTATCTCATCATTTATTAATTTTTTTCAGCTGGTGCTGCTTTAGTAGAAAAAGAACAGAACAAAACAAAACAAACTGCTTTCAGAAAGCCTTTATCCCATTTCCCTAACTCCATGATGCAATTCATCGGCAAATTTAAGACAGGTAAGGAATGAGCTGCTTTTCCATGTCTTCGTATCAATCATATACATAAAGGAATAAACAGTGAGTGGGTGGAGAGAGCCAGGTTCATCACAGGAGCTTAATATATGTTGATTTACGACTGAGCAGAGGACAGGCCGCAAGCGAGTCAGCCCCACAGAACTGAGGAGGGGGGACTTGCACCCACGTGGGCACTGCAGCTAAGGTTCCGGAACGACCACTCTGCTCACCGGCGTGGACGGGAGGCTCCCGTGTCATGCTGACTGTACCCTGGAAGGGTAGTGCTGTGATTGTCTTGAGTCTCTCCCTCTCGTCGTGTTCCCACTGAGGCTACCACCTCCCTTACCTGCTCCCCTCTGATTTCTGGACCAGCTTACTGTCATCTTCATTTGATGTCACCTTTCCCTGATTCCTTTCATTGGTTTAAACTCGATGACTTAAAAAAAATTACTTGTAACTGAAGGATAATTGTTTTATAATGTTGTGTTGGTTTCTGCCATACATCAGCATGAATCAGCCACAGGTATACGTCTGTCCCTGGGATTCCCAGGTGGCGCTAGTGGTAAAGAATCCGCCTGCCAGGCAGAAGACCCAAGTTCGATCCCAGGCTGGGAAGATTCCCCTGGAGGAGGGCATGGCAGCCCATTCTGGCACTCTTGCCTGGAGAATTTCATGGGCAAAGGAGCCTGGCAGGCTACAGTCCATCGCGTTGCAAAGACTCAGATATACATATGTCCCCTCCGTCTTGAACCTCCCTCCCACCTCCCACCCCTTCCCATCACTCTAGGTTGTTACGGAGCTGTGGTCTGAGTTCCCTGTAAACTCGATAACTTCTGATTATCTAGGATAATCTTCTATCTTTGTTTTTTCTTGATATTGAAGATCAGTTTAGCCCAGGTGGTATTCAATGAAATGTTTCCAAGGGATTAGAAAAATTTGTTTGCAATTTTCTTTCCTTGGTGTTTTAACTCCATTTCCTTGTTTGGGGAAAGCAAATACTGTAATAACCCAGTGTGGAGGAAATGCCAGCCTGTGATTCAGAGTCTCTGACTGACCCGAGAGTGCCGAGTCACGCTGACAAGGCTGGTGCGCCTGCCGCTGATGCATTTCCTGGCCGCCCTCCCAACTTTCTCGGTCAAGATCCCCCTAACCCAGCGCCCTGTAAAGGTCATCTGAGGTGTGGCCCAACCTCAAAATCTCCTTTCTGCATAGGAAACAAAAACTCTCAACTTCAGTGCTCAGCTTATGCACAGCTTCTTGATACTTAAACATTTAATTATCAGTTTGTTTTCAAAAGTCATTGGCTCACACTTTTGGAAGTATCTCACTCACTAAAGCAGGGCTTCCCTGAAGGCTCAGTGGAAAAGCATCTGCCTGCAATGCGGGAGATGCAGGAGACGTGGGTTCCATCCCCGGGATGGGAAGATCCCCTGGAGAAGGATATAGCACCCCACTCCAGTATTCTTGCCTAGAAACCTCCCACGGACAGGGGAGCCTGGTGCTCTTCTTTACAGTCCAAAGGGTCGCAAAGAGTCGGGCACGACTGAGCGCCGCTCACTGACACTCTAGTCAGTGAGTGTTTATAAGAGTGCAGAAAGGCTGCTCACCACTCATCTCTTGGCATCTCCGTGGGGACTAGTAAAAACGGCCCGCAGCTGAGACATGCACGGTGTAACTACCCCACGGGCTGTGAAGATCTGACACTTAGCTAACAAGCTCTCTTGTCCTTTGGTGAATATCTTTACTCAGCAGGGCAGCTCTGGAGCATCTCATATCTGAGGGAAAACCCAAATATTTTAACATTATTTTTTCTAATTATTCAAAAACCACATACGTATTTTAGAAAAGAAAGAAATGATTAAGAAATGTGCGTTGCCAGCTCCCAGAGTCACCTTTGATCTCCTTACTCTGGCTCAGTCTGACTTTTGGTGACCGAGTGCCTCGAAGGAGCATGGGGATGCCAAGAGATGAGTGGGCAACAGTGGGTCAAATGTTCCTCATTTACCTGCACTAGGGAGAAGGAAATGGCAGCCCACTCCAGCCTTCCTGCCTGGAGGACCCCATGGACAGAGGAGGCTGGTGGGCCAGAGTCCATGGGGTCACAGAGAGCTGGACACGATTGAGTGTCTAACACACACCCCTACATTAAGACCTCTGTACCGGGCAGACTTACCTTGATCTATTTTTTCACACGTAGGTCACCCTCTCCAACCTTTTAAGACTTTCCTGGTCTAACTAACACACACAAACCTCCCTCCCCCCAAAGCAAACCAAATTTCAATAATGATAGTTTCAGCAAACATAAAATTGTGTAGCATATTCATATATAGGTATTCCTTGACTTAAGGATGAGTTGTAAACCCACTAGTGTAAACTGAAAATTTCGTTAAGTCAAAATGCATTTAATACACTTGCCCTACCGATCATCATAGTTTAGACTTGCCCACCTTAAACAAGCTCAGAACACTCCCTTAAACTTGTAGTTGGACAAAATCTAGTACAGAGCGCATTTTAGAATAAGGTGTTGAAGAGCTCATGTAACTTGTTGAATGCTGCAGTGAAAGGGAGAAACGGAATGGTGTTATGGGTTCAGAAAGGTTGTCTGCGTGTCAGCTGTTGGCACTTGACGGGGCCCCGTGGCTGCCTGTCGCTGCCCAGCATCACAGGAGAGCACTGGACAGCCGATCAGGAAAAATCGGAATTCACATTTGGAAGCAGGGTTTCTACTTAATGTGCGTCCTTCCTGCACCATTTGCAAAGTTGACAAACCTTTTAAGTCAGGGACAATCCAGTGAAACAGTTTACAGCCATTGATAACCTCATTGCTCAAGAGTATGATGTTAAGATGCTCCAGTATCTTCTTCAGTGGCTCAGCGGTAAAAAATCCTCCTGCCAAAGCAAGAGACACAAGAGCAAGAGTAGGAAATGGCAACCCACTCCAGCATTCTTGCCTAGAGAATTTCATGGAGAGAGGAGCCTGGCGGACTACAGTCCATGGGGTTGCAAAGAGTCAGACACGACTGAGCATGCCCACATACACAGTTAGAAGAAAGCACGATCTCAATTTCGTAAATTTATACGTTAAATCCTACCCTTTCCTCATGCATGTCCAGAAAAAAAATAATGAAAGCAAAGATATTTGATGTTGACAGGGGTTAATTCTGTGTGGTGGGATTAACTATGGGGTCTTTTTTTTTTTTTTAATGCATTTTCTTTTCTAAAATAGGTATGTGCTTTTGAATAATTAGAAAAAAAATGCTAAAATACATTTTCCTCAGATATTAGATGCTCCAGAGTTGCCCTGCTGAGTGAAGATATCTCTAAAGGATAAGAGAGCTTATTAGGTAAGTGAACTTATTAGCTAAGTTCACAGCCATGGGGCATAGCTGCAGCAAAAACTGAGCTGTCAGGACTGGTGGTTCAATGGCTTAGAGTCTGTGCTCCTCTTGCAGGGGCCCAGGTTCGATCCCTGGTCAGGGAACTAGGTCCCACGTGCTGCAACTAAAAGATCTTGCATGTTGCAAGCAAGACCTGGTGCAGCCAAATAAATAATAAATACATATTAAAAGAACTGAGCTGTCAGAGGCCCCCATATGAATCCCTCAATCAGTTTCAAAGCCACTATATTATGTGCAGAACTTTATTAAACTTTTAACTCGAGAGGACCAAGTCCTGAGTTCATGAAGATGTTCAAAAGGGAGCTGGAGAAAAAAGAAACCCTAGCATATTGAAAAGCAGAGACATTACTTTGCCAACAAAGATCCATCTAGTCAAGGCTATGGTTTTTCCAGTGGTCATGTATGGATGTGAGAGTTGGACTGTGAAGAAGGCTGAGTGCTGAAGAATTGATGCTTTTGAACTGTGGTATTGGAGAAGACTCTTGAGAGTCCCTTGGACTGCAAGGAGATCCAACCAGTCCATTCTGAAGGAGATCAGCCCTGGGATTTCTTTGGAAGGAATGATGCTAAAGCTGAAACAAGAACTGAGCTGTCAGAGGTCCCCATATGAATCCCTCAATCAGTTTCAAAGCCACTATATTATGTGCAGAACTTTATTAAACTTTTAACTCGAGAGGACCAAGTCCTGAGTTCATGAAGATGTTCAAAAGGGAGCTGGAGAAAAAAGAAACCCTAGCATATTGAAAAGCAGAGACATTACTTGGCCAACAAAGATCCATCTAGTCAAGGCTATGGTTTTTCCAGTGGTCATGTATGGATGTGAGAGTTGGACTGTGAAGAAGGCTGAGTGCCGAAGAATTGATGCTTTTGAAGTGTGGTGTTGGAGAAGACTCTTGAGAGTCCCTTGGACTGCAAGGAGATCCAACCAGTCCATTCTGAAGGAGATCAGCCCTGGGATTTCTCTGGAAGGAATGATGCTAAAGCTGAAACTCCAGTACCTTGGCCACCTCATGCGAAGAGTTGACTCATTGGAAAAGACTCTGATGCTGGGAGGGATTGGGGGCAGGAGGAGAAGGGGACGACCGAGGATGAGATGGCTGGATGGCATCACGGACTCGATGGACGTGAGTCTGAGTGAACTCCGGGAGATGGTGATGAACAGGGAGGCCTGGCGTGCTGCGATTCATGGGGTCGCAAAGAGTCGGACACGACTGAGCGACTGAACTGAACTGAACTGAACTGAACTGTAGGGTGCTGTAGATTGGAGGAAGGCAGGGAGAGGGGAGGGGGCAGGGGCAATATGAAGGTGTCTCCCCAGCAGCCCCAGGAGTTCTGTGCAGCTGAGTGAGAGCCAAGAAACAGACTCTCTCTGTCCCAGGAGGACCGACTACCCCTCACTTGTCTTTGCCACATCCTTGGATGGATCCCTACAACAACTGTACACTCATTGGAAAGCAGGTTGAGTCTATATTCAAGACATTGTAAGAAGCACCTAACTCATAGGGGTGGCAACTGTCCTTTCAGAAGGCCTGGAGCTTTTATGTCTGTTAGGTGGGAGGTGGAGGTAGAATACAGATCCTGGGTCAGAGGAGGAGGAGGGTCCCTGCGCCAGGACCTGCTTACTACTACTACTACTACTAAGTCGCTTCAGTCGTGTCCGACTCTGTGCGCCCCCACAGACGGCAGCCCACCAGGCTCCCTCTCCCTGGGATTCTCCAGGCAAGAACACCGGAGTGGGTTGCCATTTCCTTCTCCAAGGACCTGCTTACACCTGCTCAACTCACCTTAGCTCCCACAGAGACAGGTCTCCGTCTTAGAAGCACCCTCAGCCAGAGCCTGGTGGGGGTGGAGTGATGGGCAGAGACAAGGGCCCAGTGTCACCCGGGAGACCTCCCCCGCATCCCCCAGGGTCCCCTCCACAGGGAGAAGCAGCAGCTCTGGATCACCTTGGGAACCTGTCCTAAGCCTCCTCACCATGAGGACCTTAGAGATTCCCTGTCCTAGACCCAGCCTTGTGGGGTAAGCCCAGCAGACTCTTTTCTGGAGGGGAGTTGTTGGGTGGGAAGAAGCTCTTAGAGAGGGAGTGGGGGTCAGGTGAAGAAGAATCAGACAGCGTGAGTGTGGGGCCTGGTTCATGGACAGGCAGCAGAGACACAGGAGGAATGAGAATCTCCAGGCCCCTAAACGTTCACTCTGAGGGTGAGACCCAACTCACCCTGTATGTGGAAGCAGCTGAGTCCACAATGAGGATTGGCATTAGGATCAACTGAGGCCCAAGGAGTGACAGAGTTCAGCATGTGACACTTGACCCTTTGTCCTTCCTCTCCTTCAGGCACTTAGGACAGGGGCCCTTCTCACCTGTTATTTTATTTTGTCCTCTCCCCAGCCTTGAAGATTGGAGGTGGTTTGATTTTATAAATGGCAACAGCCCAAAGAAGGACTGTAATATGTGCACAGTCACAGGGTGAGGTAGCTGAGCTCGTCTCCCCAGCATGGATGGGTGGGGAAAGTTATGTCTCTTCAGCAGATGCTTTGCCCACTCTGAGCCTCAGATTCTCCCCTGTCAGATGAGGATGATTACTCCTACCCCTCAAGGTTGCTGGGAGGAATAAAATTTGGTGGATGATGCGTGTGACCTGTGGATCTTGATGACAGAAATGATCGACACTCTGGCTGATGTAATGATCATTACCCATGCCCCCACCTGTTGAATTTGTGGAGGAGCATCTGTCAGTACTGAAATCCAGCTGCAGTAGGAAGGCACACTGGTGGTCTCCACTGTGGCCATGTCCTCTCCCGCACCCGCAAAGCCCCATCTCCGGTGAGTAAGCACTCTCCTGTGAATTGCAGGGCTTTTTATTGCTGGAATCCTCTATAATCAGATACCTAGACATGGCAGGTTGCTAACATTACTTAGGGATCAGACACGTGGCTTCCTTGGGTTCCTGGCAGGGACGGTTCCATCAGCAGAGAGAACTTGAATATATTTTATTCTGTAAGAGAAGGTACAGAAACCTGGTGAGGCCTCAGGGGTGGAAGTGACAATTAGCTGCACTGAACAAGGGGAAGGGGCCTGCAAGTTGTTTGGAGGGAGGCCTCTGGATGTGAGCAGGTAAAGGTGAATACTTCCCAGTGAGGTTCCTCCAATGAAACAGAGATTGTGGGGTTTCCCTGGAAGGCTGTGGGCAGTTTTCTGGGATACAGTGGAGGACTGCTGAGGACCACCTGGCAGGACTCTGGAGTGACACCTGGGACTCTCCAGGGATGAGTTGATCCCTGTCTGCTTCCTCCCTCTGGCCCTTGGACACTTCGAGCTGAAGTAGCTGCTTGTTCCCACCATCTCTAGGGCAGCAGAGAGAGGGTTGACCTTGGGCATTGACTGATCCTTGACTCTGGGCATCCCAGGCCTGGGGAGGGCAGGAGGGCAGCTTTTGGAAGCAGCTGCCTCTTTTAGGCATGTGAAACCTGTTGGGTCCAGGGAATAAGGACAAATGTGGGTGTTAGATGGAGTGGAGTAGGAACTTGAAGCACTAGAGAAAGAACTGATGTTTGGAGAAGGGAAGGACTCAATGTGAATGGATTACAGAAGAGTCAGATTCCTGTGCTGGAGAGGCTGGAGTCAGGGAGGCCAGTGCTGAGCGCCTACCTCCAAAGACAGGTGATGTCACAGAGTCAGGAGGACCTGGAGGGTCCCAGGCCTGTGACCATGCAGAGCCCAGTCAGAGCCAGCTCAAGAGCTGCAGGGCTGAACTGAGTTTTCCTGCAGGATCCTTTCCCACACTGTGGGTGTTGGCCACTTCCTCTCTACCTCCTCATTCATGAGGTTCTTTTTGCTCCCAGGTTCCCAGGGAAGAGCCAGGGTGTAGAGGAAATGATGCCCTCCACTTCCCAGTGGCCTGAGCAGACCCCTGACACCCCCGCCCCACACAGGCTCATTCACACACAGCTTGACCCACCAGAGCGCTCAGAGCATTCTGCTTATCCTGTGGTGTCAACTTCTCATCAACACAGCTCTTCAGGGTATTGGCAGTTTCCAGCACATCAGGGTTTTGGTTATACTTTTCAACTTGGTCAATATAGGCCTCATGGCTTCCTGATATGAACAGGTCAACAGTGTCCATCAAGGCTGGGCAGATATCATCACACTCTGAAACAGAAAGATATGGAGACACTCCCTGTAAGGCACTCATCAGACCACCCTATTCCCTTCCTGCTCCCGACATGCTCAGTGCTGCCCTGGGGAGGTGTCAGAACCCTTGGGGAGCCCAGGTCGCAGCCACTCACTTCCGCCCGCGATGAGGAGCAAGGCAGCGCAGAGCAGCAGGAGAGCTCCAGCCCGCGTCATGGTGCCGGTGGCAGATGCTCCCTACTCGCCTGGAGCCCTTTTATACCTGTGCCTGTCCTCACCCCAGGGGACTGTGTTGCATGCTTCCTTTTTTCAGGAGATATGCCAGGCCACAGTGTGAGGGTGCCCGGGGCTGCACAGAAGGAGCTGTGTGTGTTGGCAAGATGCTAGTCCTTGAGTCCACAGAGGGCACTGGCTCAGCCTCCTCCCCGCTGGAGGGCTGTGGGATGGGCAGCTGACTCAGGAAGCTTAACAACTGAAAATCCCCAGGTTGACCCAAATCATGCCTCCTGAATGCTGGCCAGTGGTAGCCTGTCAGTACAATATGTGACCTTGAAGACAGGATCGTGTGGACTTTAGCAGTTTACAGTGAAATCAGTGACTAGTGAACCGTCTCACAGGGGTTTGTGCCAGGTAGGCCAGAGCGCAAGCCCTGAGCCCCTGGTCAGACTCTGGGGGCTCCTGTCCTGCTGTTGTCACCATGTCCTTCATCTTGTCAGTGGCCTTTGTTGGGCCTCTTCCCTGAATCAGTATCTGGAGCCTGGAAACTTCTTCTATGTGTTGGCCCAGAAATTTCTATTTTTCTCTTGGCCAGGTCCTACTACCTGGCAACTTTAATAGCACCTCATTCTACACTGCAATATTGTTTGCAACATCTTTTTTCTTTGAAATTAAACTTTATTTTTATATTGGAGTATAACCGATTTACAGTGTTATGATCATTTCAGGTGGAGTGCAAAGGGACTCAGCCATATATATATACACACAACCATCCATTTTTTCCCCAAACTCCTTTCCCATCCAGGATTGAGCCGTGTTCCCTTTGCTTTAGATTTGGTCCTCATTGGTTGTCTATTTTATTTCCTTAAAATTTATTGATTTTTTATTGACAGATAAATGCTTTACAGTGTGTGTTGGTTTTTACCATACATCAACATGAATCAATCATAGGTAAACACTTGTCCCTTCCCTTTTGAACCTTTCTCCCACCTGACCACCCCATTCTACTCCCCTAAATTTTCCCAGAGCCCCAGAATGCACTCCCTGTTCTATACAACAACTTCCCATTAGCTATCTATTTACAAATGGTAATGTATGTATTTGGAGAAGGCCATGGCACCCCACTCCAGTACTCTTGCCTGGAAAATCCCATGGACGGAAGAGCTTGGTAGG
Source organism: Cephalophus harveyi (assembly GCA_006410635.1). Classification (NCBI taxonomy): domain Eukaryota; kingdom Metazoa; phylum Chordata; class Mammalia; order Artiodactyla; family Bovidae; genus Cephalophus; species Cephalophus harveyi. The sequence goes on from SJYT01041639.1 coordinate 496,104, forward strand.
CTGCAGTCCATGGGGTTGCTAAGAGTCAGACATGACTGAGCAACTTCACTTTTACTTTTCATTTTCATGCATTGGAGAAGGAAATGGCAACCCACTCCAGTGTTCTTGCCTGGAGAATCCCAGGGACGGGGGAGGCTGGTGGGCTGACGTCAATGGGGTCGCACAGAGTCAGACACGACTGAAGCGACTTAGCAGCAACAGCAATGTATGTATTTCAATGCTACTCATAGTTCATCACACTGTCTCCTTCCTTGTGTCCAGAAGTCTTTTCTCTGTCTCAGTCTCTATTCCTGCCCAGCAAATAGGTTTATCAGTTCCATTTTCTCGATTTTATATGTGTGCATTAGTACGTAATATTTGTTTTTCTCTTTCTGACTTGCTTCACTCTGTATAATGGACTCTAGTTTCATCCACCTCATTATAACTCAGATGTGTTCCTTTCTATGGCTGAGTAGTATTCCATTGCATATATATACACCACAACTTCTTTATCCTTGTATCTGCCGATGGACATCTAGGTGGCTTCCATGTACTAGGTATTGTAAATAGTGCTGCAGTGAACATTGGAGTACATGTGACTTTTTCCAATTCTGATTTTGTCAGTGTATGTGCCTAGTAGTGGGATTGTTGGGTCATGTGATAGTTTCGTTTCTAATTTTTCAAGGATTCTCTATAGTGTTCTCCATAGTGACTGTATTGATTTACAGTGCCACAAACAGCACAAGAGGTTTCCCTTTTCTCCACATGCTCTCCAGATTTCTTGTAGATTTTTGGATGATGACCATTCTGACTGGTGTGAAGTGATATCTCACTGTAGTTTTGCATTTATCTAATATTGAGTGATGTTGAGCATTGTTTCATGTATTGGTTAATTTTTCAGTTCAGTTCTGTTCAGTTCAGTCGCTCAGTCATGTTTGACTCTTTGTCACCCCATGAATCGCATCACGCCAGGCCTCCCTGTTCATTACCATCTCTCGGAGTTCACTCAGACTCACGTCCATCGAGTCCGTGATGCCATCCAGCCATCTCATCCAGTATTCCCATCTTTTTCAGAATTTTCCACAGTTTATTGTGAACCACACAGTCAAAGGCTTTGGCATAGTCAATAAAGCAGAAATAGATGTTTTTCTGGAACTCTCTTGCTTTTTCCATGATCCAGCGGATGTTGGCAATTTGATCTCTGGTTCCTCTGCCTTTCCTAAAACCACATTGAACATTAATTTTTAGTATGTCTTTTTTGGAGAAATGTCTATTTAGATCTTCTGCCCATTTTTTTATTACATTGTTTGATTTTTTGATGTTGAGCTAAACGAGCGCTTGTATATTTTGGAGATTAATCCTTTGTCAGTTGCTTCATTTGCAATTATTCTATCACATTCTGAGGGTTTCCTTTTCATCTTGTTTATGGTTTCCTTTGCTGTGAAAAAGCTTTTGACCACTTAAGTGGTTCCCATTTGTTAATTTTTGTTTTTATTTATGTTACTCTAGGAGGTGAGTCATAGAGGACCGCACTACAGTTTATGGCAAAGAGTTTTCTGCCTGTGTTTTCCTCTAAGAGTTTTATAGTTTCTGGTCTTCCATTTAGGCTTTTAATCCATTTTGAGTTTATCTTTGTGTATGGTTCTAGGCAGTGTTCTAATTTCATTCTTCTGTAATACACGTTGCTGTCCAATTTCCCTAACATCACGTTGCTGTCCAATTTCCCTAACATCACTTATTGAAGAGGCTATTTCTCCATTGTATAGTCTTACCTCCCTTGTCAGAGATAAGCTGCCCATAGGTGTGTGGGTTTATTTCTGGGCTTTTATCTTGATCCATTGTTCTTTATTTTTCTATTTCTGCCTGTACCATATTGTCTTGATGAGTGTAGCTTTGTAGTATAGTCTGAAATCAGGAAGATTGATTCTTCCAGCTTCATTCTCCTTTCTCAAGATTGCTTTGACTATAAGAGGTCTTTTGTGTTTCCATATGAATTTTGAAATTTTTTGTTCTAGTTCTGTGAAAAATGCAATTGGTACTATGATAGGAATTGCACTGAATCTGTAGATTGCTTTCTGTAGTATAGTCATTTTCACAGTTTTGATTCTTCCCTTCCAAGAACATGGTATATCTCTCCATCTGTTTATATCATCTCTGATTTCTTTCATCAGTGTTGTATAGTTTTCTGTATACAATTCTTTTGTCTCCTTAGGTAGGTTTACTGCTAGGTATTTTATTCTTTTTATGTCAATGGTGAACGGGATTGATTCCTTAATTTCTCTTTCTGAGTATTCATTGTTAGTGTACAGGAATACAGAAGATTCCTGTGTATTGATTTTGTATCCTGTGACATTACTAAATTACTGATTAGCTCTGTTAATTTTTTGATAGTATTTTTAGGGTTTTCTGTGTATGGTACCATATCATCTGCAAACAGTGAGAGTTTTATTTTTCTTTTCCAATCTGGATTACTTTTATTTTGGTTTCACCTCTGAATGCCGTTGCTAGGATTTCCAAAACTATTGGGTAATAGTGGTCAGTGTGGGCACCCTTATCTTGTTCTTGATCTTAGAATGAATGCTTTCAGTTTTTCACCATTGAAAATAATGTTTCCTGTGGGTTTATCATACATGGCTTTTGTTACGTTCAGGTAAGTTCATTCTATGCTGATTTTCTGGAGAGTTCTTATCATAAATGGGTGATGAATTCTGTCAAAAGCTTTTTCTGCATCTGTAGAGTTTATCATGGCTGATTCATGTTGATTTGACAGAAAACAATGAAATTCTGTAAAGCAATTATCCTTTGATTTAAAAATAAATAAAATTTTTTATATTTGTTAATATGATGTATTACAACGATCAGTTTACATACACTGAAGAATCCTTGCATCCATTAGATAAATCCAACTTGATCGTGGTGTGCCATCCTTATCCATTTTAAATATAGTAGTGTGTACTTGTCCAACTCAAACTCCCTAACTATGCCTTACCCTCATCATTCTTGCTGGCAATTGTAAGTTCATTCTCTAAGTCCATCAGTCTCTTTCTGTTTTGCAAATAAGTTCGTTTGTATCATGTCTTTTTAGATTCCACATATAAGAGATGTCGTAAATTATTTCTGCTTCTTTGTCTTAGTATGACAGTCTTTGTCTTTCTCAGTATGACAGTTCTTAGGTCCATCTGTTTTCTGCAACCTCTTTTGACCCTTGGGTATCTCTGTACTGTTTCCACCATCTCCTCTCCAGGCCTCCCACTTGAGGAAAAGCCAAGCTCCTTCTAGGCCACAAACTTTGGGCCAGTTGCACAACCAGCCCTGTGCTGCTGCTGCCTCTGTGAACATATACCTGCCTTTCTCTCCTCCCTGAATGCCTCCTTTCTGTTTCTTGACCTGACCAAGTGTGCTCCTGCAGCAGGGACTCTGCACATGGAGGCCTCCTGGCCTGGGAGGCTCTTGCTCCTGTGGTGGTGTGATGCCTCATCCTCAGGTATCTTCATGTATCACAGGGCACAGATTTCCCCCGACTATTGAGCCCTATTATCAAAGCGATCTGCCCTCTCCTCCCCTCACATCCCTCTGTCTTCTCCCCCTGCTTCATCTTCACCCAGAGCGCTTCTTCCCGTGGGGTCACTGTCTTTCACTCCCTCTTAGGTGATGAAGAGCTGCAGGAGAGCGAGATCTGTGCTGTGTGGTGCTGCATCCCCAGGGCTAGGAGAGGGTCCCGCATTTGGTAGATGTTGCACGATGTTTGTTAGAATAATGGCAGGAATATTCCATTTCTCTGGAGTTGATAAACAAGAATATTTTTAGTTCTATTTACTATAGCTATGCTTATAAATATTGCCTGAGAGAAAATAAATAAGATAAAGATTTAAAATGTTTGATAAGTCAGAATCAAGTAGCTTTTTGCTAGAGGCGCCTGACTGGCCTTTGCCTGAGTCACCTGTAGCGGATTAAATTTTGCTGAGTTGGGACACAAGGTGTGACCACAGTCAGAACCCCATGCCATATAGGATTCACATCCGGTAACTGCTCTTGGCAAAGAGACAGCAAGTACTGAGCTGCAGTGTCAGCTGACCACTGTACAGCCCCTGCTCAGCATGACTCCTATTGCCTGGGGCCACCTCTCTGAAGGTCACCCCACGAGTGGCTCAGGTGGCTGCAGATGTGTCTCAGAGGTTCCTGGGCAGGAAGGTGAACACCCCAAGGCCCAGGCTGCACATGCTGGCTCTTTGTCTATGGTGGCAGGACTTCCGTGAGGTGAGACCCCTGCCCATAGGTCCCATGCCTCCTGTCCTTCAGGAAACACTGCCCCCAGTGCCCTCCACAGCTCTGTGAGGAGAGGAGTCAGGGCTTGGAGTCCTGAGTAATACAGGTGGCTGCTATGTATCCAGCCCAGTGCCCTTTCAAGGGTGCCATAGAGTCCTCTGACACATCTCTGGATGGTGGGGACATTTAGTGACATCAGAGTGAGTAGCTGGGTAGGGTCAATGGAGGATTCACCTGATGTAAACCTTTCCCAATACAGGTTGTTTTTTTAAATGTATTTTGAATTCGTGTTGACTTCTGCCATACAACATGACTCAGCCATAAGCATACATATGTTTCCTGCCTCTTGAACCTCCCCCCGCTTTCCACCCAATCCCACCTTTCTAGTTTGTCACAGATTACCACGTTGAGCTCTCTGCATCAAGTTGCTTTTCAATAAAATTTTATTTGGAACAATTTTGGATTTATAGAATAGTTGAAAATATTTGTCAAAACTGACAGACAACCTTGGAGCATTACTAATAACTCAACCTCACAATATGAGAGGATTTGGATTTCACCAGATTGTCCATTAATGTGTCTTTGGATTCCAGGATGCAATACATGATCTACACACAGTGCATTCATTGTCATGTGTCCCCAGGGTCCTCTGCTCTGAGGAATTGCTCATTCTCTCCTGGTCTGTCATGGCCTTGGGAGGTCTGAGAAGGACTGGCCAGGGATGGTAGAAGGCCCTCCAAGCTGAGTCTGTCTGCTATTGTTCTTATAATGTAGAGTGGAGGAAATGGCAGCCCACTCCAGTATCCTTGTCTGGTGAATCCCACAGGCAAAAGAGCCTCTCAGGTTATAGTCCTTGGGGTCACAAAGAGTCAAACATAACTTATAACTCTGAGCACAGCACAGAGGAGGGTTCAGACTTTGGGTTTTGTGAAAGACAACACAGAGCTGAAGCCCCCTGCTTATCTTCTTAATCTGGGTATGTGTGACAGCTGTGTGTCTTACCACTGGATATGTCATATTTGATTGTTGATTAATGTTATAGTTGACAGATCTGCACTGTTTTCCCCTTCTCCTCTCCTCCTCTTTTCTTTGGAAATGAGTTACTGAGTCTAGCCCATGCTCAGGGAGTGCAGAGCAGTAAGTTTTCCCTCCTGAAGGGGATAATCTATCTGTGTAACTAGAAATGGTTCAGTAAGCAATGGTTGTCTCTTCTCCCACATTATTTTAGTTTTGTTTAGGTGCACTAGAGCTTTTTGTTTGTTTGTTTTTTAATTTTTTTTAATTGAAGGATAATTGCTTTACAGGATTTTGTAGTTTTCTGTCATAACATCAGCAAGAATCAGCCATAGGTTCACCCATGTCACCCCCCTCCTGAAACTCCCTCCTATCTCCCTCACCACTCCACCCTTCTAGATTGTCACAGAGCTCCTGTTTGAGTTCCCTGAGTCATACAGCAGATTCCCATTGGCTATCTGTTTTACATATGGTAATGTAAGTTTCCATTACTCTCTCCATACATTCACCCTCTCCCTCCTCTCCTCCCCCTGTGTCCACAAGTCTGTTTTCTATGTCGGTTTCTCCATTGCTGTCCTGAAAATTAATTCATCAGTACAATCTTTCTAGATTCTGTGTATATGTGTCAGTATACGAAATTTATATTTCTCTTCCTGGCCTACTTGACTCTGAATGATAGACTCCATGTTCATCCACCTCATTAGAACTGACTCAAATGTGTTCCTTTTTATCAGTTCAGTTCAGTTGCTCAGTCATGTCTGACTCTTTGCTAGCCCATGGACTGCAGCAAGCCAGGCTTCCCTGTCCATCACCAACCCCCAAGTTTTGCTCAAACTCATGTCCATCGAGTTGATGATGCCATCCAACCATCTCATCCTCTGTTGTCCCCTTCTCCTCTTGCCTTCAATCTTTCCCAGCATAAGGGTCTTTTCCAATGACCCTCTTGGAGAGCACAAGCAAAACTTTGTGCACACCAGGACCCAGGAGAAAGGAGCAGTGACCCCACAAGAGACTGACCCAGCCTTGCCTGTGGGTGTCCAGGAGTCTCTGGCAGAGGCATGGGTCGGCAGTGCCCTGCTGCAGGGTCAGGGCAATGAGTGAGGCAGTGCGTGCACAGGACCTTTTGAAGGAGGTCACCATTATCTTCAATACCTCCACTATGGTTTGGTCTCAGGTCAAACAACAGGGAGGGAACACAGCCCCTCCCATCACAGAAAATTGGATTAAAGATTTACTGAGCATGGCCCCTCCCATCAGAACAAGACCTAGTTTCCCCTACAGTCAGTCTCTCCCATCTGGAAGCTTCCATAAGCCTCTTATCCTTGTCCCCCAGAGGGCTGCTGCTGCTGCTAAGTCACTTCAGTCGTGTCCAACTTTGTGTGACCCCATAGACAGTAGCACACCAGGCTCCGTCGTCCCTGGGGTTCTCCAGGCAAGAACACTGGAGTGGGTTGCCATTTCCTTCTCCAATGCATGAAAGTGAAAGTGAAGTCACTCAGTCATGTCCAACTCTTCTCCACCTCATGGACTGCAGCCCACCAGGCTCCTCCATCCATGGGATTTTCCAGGCAAGAGTACTGGAGTGGGGTGCTATTGCCTTCTCCTCCCTCAGAGGGCAGATAGAATGAAAACCACAATCACAGAAAACTAATCAAACTGATCACATGGACCACAGCCTTGTCTAGCTCAATGAAACTATGAGCCATGCTGTGTAGGGCCACCCAAGACAGATGGGTCATGATGGAGAGTTCTGGTAAAATGTGGTCCACTGGAGAAGGCAGTGGCAAAGCACTTCAGTATTCTTGCATTAAGAACCCCATGAACAGTATGAAAAAGTGAAAAGATATGACACTGAAAGATGAACTCCCCAGATTGGTAGGTACCCAATATGCTACTGGAGAAGAGTGGAGATATAACACCAGAAAGAATGAAGAGACAGAACCAAAGCAAAAACAACGCCCAGTTGTTGACGTGACTGGTGATGGAAGTAAAGTCTAATGCTGTAAAGAACAATATTGCATAGGAACTTGGAACATTAGGTCTGTGAATCAAGGTAAATTGGAAGTGGTCAAACAGAAGATGGCAAGAGTGAACATTGATATTTTAGCAATCAGTGAACTAAAATGGACTGGAATGGTGAATTTAACTCAGATGACCATTATATCTACTACTGTGGGCAAGAATACCTTAGAAGAAGAAATGAAGTAGCTATCATAGTCAACAAATGAGTCTGAAATGCAGACTTTTTATGGCTGAGTAGTATTCCATTGTACATATGTACCACAGCTTCTTTATCCATTCATCTGTTGATGGGCATCTAGGGTGCTTCCATATTCTAGCTATTGTAAATAGTGCTGCAGCGAACTATGGGATACATGTGTCTTTTTCAGTTTTGGTTTTCTCAGGGTACGCCTAGTAGTGGGATTGCTAGGTCATATGGTGGTTTTATTCCTAGCTTTTTAAAGGAATCCTCATACCATCTTTCATAGTGGCTGTATCAATTTACATTCTCACCAGCAATGCAGGAGAGTTCCCTTTTCTTCTATACTACAAAGCTACAGTCATCAAGACAGTATGGCACTGGCACAAAAACAGAAATATAGACCAATGGAACAAGATAGAGAGCACAGAGATAAACCCAACACCTATTGGTACCTTATTTTTTACAAAGGAGGCAAGAATATACAATGGGGATAAGATAGCCTCTTTAATAAATGGTGCTGGGAAAACTGGACAGCTGCATGCAAGAGAATGAAATTAGGACACTTCCTAAGGCCACACACAGAGATAAACTCAAAGTGCATTAAAGACCTAAGTGTAAGACCAGAAACTTTAAAAGTCTTAGAGGAAAACAGGCAGCACACATAAATCAAAGCAAGATCCTCTATTACCCACCTCCTAAAGTAATGGAAATAAAACCAAAAATAAACAAGTGGGACCTAAACTTAAAAGCTTTTCCACATCAAAGAAAACTACAAACAAGATGAAATGACAACCCTCAGAATGGGAGAAAATAATAGCAATGAAACAGCTGACATGAGATCAATTTCCAAAATATACAAGCAGCTCATGCAATTCAATACCAGAAAAACAAACAACCCAATCAAAAAGTGAGAAAAAGACCTAAAAAGATACTTCTCCAAAGAAGACATATAGATGGCTAACAAACACATGAAAAGATGCTCAATATTGCTCAATATTAGAGAAATGCAAATCAAAACTGAAATGAGATACCACCTCACACCAGTCAGGATGGCCATCGTCAAAAAGTCTACAAACAGTAAATGCTGGAGAGGGTGTGGAGACAAGGTGTGCTAGGTCTTTTTGTGGCATGTGGGACTTTTCTTTGCAGAGGACAGTTTCTCTAGTTGCAGCAGGAGGGTTTTAGTTGCCCCAGGGCATGGGGGAGCTTAGGCCCCTGACCAGGGATTGAACCAGTTACCACTGCATCAGAGGGCAGATTCTTAACCACTGGACACCAGGGAAGTTCCTATTTATTTACTTAATCATTTATTTTATTAGTGTGGACTCATGCATATTAGTGTAGACTCACGCATATTAGTGTGGACTCATACATATTACTGTATACTTTGGGTTATCATCTAATACTCTGTTATTTATATTGTCCATCAAACCTTTTCCAATTTGCCAGTAGGAGCTTCTCAGACTTCCTTTTAGAGTTTCAAGATCCATTTCATTGTATCTGTGCAAACAAACTGCTCTCCTAATGTGAAAGTTTGAGTTTGACTCTTGACAGAGTTTTCACACACGGAGTGTTGCCTCTGGTGAACCCAGCACTCTTGGCCTTAGAACACCCATCCCCAGTGGCCTGTAGGACTGTGGACCTCAGAGTCTCTGATGCAGGGGACAAACCTTACAGCCCCACAGCTGCTCGCTGATGTTTCTGGATAAACTGTGCAGTTCAGGTACCTCTTGAGATCAGGTTCACTGATGGAAGAGGATGAGACAACCAGAAAGGGCAAGGCTAGACCACTAGGGGTCAAGAATGTGCCCAGGAACTTGTTCTCTTAAGGGTTTGAGAAATACTGGTAGCATGATGTGAAATTAACAGAATTAGAAGCCCAGTGAAAACCTACACGGCTGTAAGTCCTATGAGTTCCTTGTTGGGAATATTTTGGAGCCAAGGTTGGTTGTCCACCATTGCTTGGGGCCCAGTCTAGAGACTGACGATGTTAAGATATTCAAGGGCTTCAGTAAGGCCCCTTCAACAAGGCCCCAATGCACAATTTTATGTGCATTCTTATCTCCAGGACTTAACTTTGGGGAAAAAGGAAGGATTCTGGATGACCTTTTTTTCTACCTGACAGTGGTGTAGACCTGTCCTTGGCTCTTTTGTGATTCTGTCTGCTCAGTTTGGGAGAATGCTGCCCTTGGAACCAGGATAGGTTGGGGGAAGGTTGATCAGGAAAACAGGTGATCGTTGGGGCTGGGACAACAGAGCACTTGGCTCCAAATGGAATCACTTAGAAATGTCAGTGTTGCTGTAATCACAGCCTCTGTTCTCTGGTGCCAAATAGAAACACAGAAACACCGTTTTGAATGAAGTAGGAAAGAGTAGCTTTTATTGCTTTGCCAGGCAAAGGTGAACACAGTGAGCTAATGTCCTGAAGACCATGTGAACCACCTTGGGGCAGGTAGTGAGGAGCTTTATAGTGTTTAAGGGGCAGGGCATGATCAGCTGGTGAACAGTTCTTGGATGGATTGGCATCAAGGTGAATTTTTAAGCATCATCAACCTTTTGATTTCAGCCAGTTTATGGTCAATGTTCTTGTGGTCAGCAGATTTAATCTGGAGGGGGGGTCTACTTTCTGTAAAAACAGCTTAGGAATATGTGTCAGGCCATTGTATGTTCTAGGAAACTTGGAGTTTGGCGATTCTGTTATGTTGCAGAATTATAGTCTAAATTGCTACCAGTTCCCCAGCCCAACAGCTATTCTTTGTTTCTACATCTTCACATTTCCCAGTCATTAACTCTTGAGTCAGCATTTTACTTCAAAAGACAAGGTCACAGGGGCTTGTACATGGTTTCATCAGCTCCACTTGATCTTTGGCAAAGGTACCCCCACATGTTCTCCAGAAGCTCTGCTCTCAGAGAGGAAAGGACTTCCCACAGTTAACACCCCAAGGACAAGGGAACCACATGTGCCAGGAGCCTGGCCACAGGACTGTGTTCCTCTTGGGAGGGGCATGGGCTGGGCTCAGGGAGCTAGTTGTTTATAAAGTGACAGGAACCCTGCCCTGAGCAGAGCACTCCAGCTGTCACCACGATGAAGGGAGCACTGCTTGTGCTGGCCTTGCTGGTGACCAGAGAGCTGACCTTTGAGACGCATGAGGGTAGGAGGGAGGGTCCAGATGACCCTCCTGATCCTTGCCCGGTGCTGTCTCACTGCATCCTTCGCAGTCCTGTCCACACCACTTCTAGGGGCAGATTCTGAGGGCAGCTGTCTGATCAGTGCCCAGGAATCCTGCACAAACTCCTTGAGGCTTTCAGCCTTTGAATGGAAGGGGTGGTGTGGAGTTGGAAGGGTCATTAGCTATGCACACACTGGGGGATAGTTAGTTTGGGGGTAGTGGTGCTCACTGGAAGGGAGGAAGCAGGCTGGTATGCCTGGGGCGGTGGTCAAGGGCAGAAGGGTCTCCAGGCCTACCCCCTCTTACTGCTCCCTTCTGCTGGGTGGTTTTCTGTCTGGAATGTAAGCAGTCCTGGGACAGGGCGGGTCTCTGTGGGAGGTGAGTCTGGAAGCTTTGGATGTGAGTTCTATCAAGTGGTGAGAAACAGGAACCTCCTACTCTGGTAATCCTCTTGATAAGATGCTTTCTGTCTGTGCTTTCAGCGGAAGCCTGCCCTATGTTTTATGCAGCGGTTGGTACAATTTTGATTGGAAGCAGAACATTGTTGAACTCAACGTTTGATTTGGTTGATGCTACTGATGAGGAAAAGGAAGCTCTCGGAAAACTCCAGGATTGCTTCAATGAGAATGGACTTCGTGCCAAGATTTACATCACAGAAATTGTGGTAATTGACTCTCTTCATCCCTTACCCTGCCCTGCCACTCACATGCATAGTGCAGTATGTCACATGGGAATAGATCATGCAGTCATGGGATATGTGACAGACAAGAGCTATAAACAAAGAAGCACATAAACCCTTTGCTTCACCCTGCAACACCTGTAATATGTAACTGCAGTCCATCTGCACATCCAGCCTTTTGTTACTGAATATGCCTGCATCATGCCAGTCAACTCACACACAGAATAGGGTTGTAATATCAACGCAGTAGGCCAAGTGTCTTGAGTCATATGATTTTTTTCCCTCAGTGAGAGGAGCTAGTATTGGAGGAGTAGAATTTTAATGTTTGGCAGGAAAAGAAGCATTCAGCTCACACATATGTAAGAGTCTTGTCAGCTCTACTTTAGGAATATTGAAAAGGAGTCCCTGGCTTTAGAGTCTCTTTCCAGCATGAGACTCCCTGGCTTTGTGAAGTTTCTGGCCTGTGGTCTTGTAACTTCTCGTTCCCACTCTGATGGCCATTGCTCTGGCTCAGAGCCCCATTTCCACCCACATGGTCTCCGTGTCTACAAACCAGAATTTTCACTGTGGTGTTTTGGTGCCTGAGGCTCCTGAGGAGGATTCTAGGTATCTGTGACTGCTCACCTGAGCAAGCAGTGTATCTCCCAAAGAACCATCTTTCCTTTTTTGTTCTCGTTAAGTAGTACTGGAGATTGTGAATAGTCTTTCTCAACATATTTTCCTCAAATTGTTGATTGTTCAGAATGAGAGGTTTTCTGCAAACAGAGCTTCATGCACTAATAGGAGCACACAGAGCACATGGGGTTGTTTACGACACCTGCATGCACATTAGTCCACCCAGCACACCTGACAGAAGAGGCTCAGGGGCAGGAGGTGTGACCCAAACCCGGGCTCCCCCAAACCCACCTTGCTCCTCCCTCAGGACTAGTCCCAGGTGTGCCCTGCTGACCCTTGTCATCTTCTCCCATCCCTGGCATGGTTGGTGACTCTGTCTTCCTCCTGACACCTTTGTTTGGGCTGTTAGGGAGCCATCCTCCCCCTGGCGCCTGCTGGCAGCCCCTTGTCCAGTGGTGGGTGTGTGGGCAGAGGTTCTTGCTGGGGATGGGGCTGAATCCCTGAGGGTGAGGTGATGCGGGGGAGACAGGATAGCCTGGCTGTGGGCTCAGGTCCTGTCTTTTCTCCTCCCATTCCCTCCCAGAGTTCCATCATTTTAAGTAAGGATTGCTCTGGCTATAGAGCGTCCACAGTGTCGAACGCTGCTTCAGGATTATATCTCAGCGCGACGTCTTTGGTGAGATGATCTTTCCCAGGGATGCCAGCGTGCACTCAAGCTTCCTGCCCTGCTCTCCTCAACTGAAGCTGGAATCCGGATACCTGTTGCCCCTGATGTGGTCTCTATGAGTCTTACTCTAATAAAATCACTGCAGTATTGCTCAGTGTGCCACGTGTGTGTGTGTTCTGGGGAGGATGTGAGGCAGGAGGTCTTGGGAGATGGTGAGAAGTGACACATGTGATCATTGAGAGCATGGGAACCAGAGTCAGACAGAATGATGGTAAACCTCGGCCCTGTCCCTGGCAAGCTGTGGAAACTTGGGCAAGTTTGTTTAACTTTTTCAAGTCATTTTGTCATCTGCTAAATGGGGATTGTCAAGATTAAGCCAGTAACATAGTTTATAACAAGATTATAGCCAATAGCTTTTAAGGATAAAATTGTTGTTTGTGGACACAGATGGCATATCTCCTACTCTGGCCTTCAGCACCGTGGCAGAACTTCCAGTCCTTTAAATATCCCTCTGGTTATTGAATGGTGACTCCTGAGATGACCTGAGAGGGCCATCGCAGGTTCCCTCTTCCTCCCAGTGGCATTTGCCATTTTCTACTTCTAGCCTGAGATTTCTTCAGGGACACCAAGTGCCACTGCTGTTCTTGGTGCTGCCACGGGGACCAGGCCCTCCATGAAGTGTTGGACCAGGAAGCAGGAAGTGTATGGAAGAAACTACCCCCATGAGAATGTTGTTTCTGTGGAAGCAGCTCATGCTATGAAGTGTGAATTGAAGGATGTGCCATATGGGGCACGTGTCCTGAACCCTCCAACCTACTTGTAAAGGCATGAAATAGACAGTTGCATTACAATAGGAGATTTGTGAAGCTGCCAGGATGGGATTAGGTTTTATTCCAGTTTCTTAGGGTCTAGGTCATTGTCAGGCTACTCTCAGTATGACCCACAGAAAGAGTGGCATAACTGATAAAAATCTCTCTACCTTCTGGCAGGCAGATGTACTAAGGTCACATACCAGGAGCTGAACTTGGGACTTGATGCTAAGTAGCCAGGGCCTTGAGTCCTGGATCTTCTTTGACCTACTGCCTAAATTAGGCATTTAAATTCACTGTTTGCTCTTCCTACACCTTGATTTACATCTACCAAGTGCTGGACACTCTGCTGGAGTTACACTTTGATTTACATCTACCAAGTGCTGGTCACTCTGCTGGAGTTAGTATTAAGTGTTAAGGTCATACTGTGAAAGTGAAAGTGAAAATCGAGCAGTTGTGTCTGACTCTTTCTGACCCCATGTAGCCTGCCAGGCTCCTCTGTCCATGGAATTCTCCAGACAAGAATACTGGAATGGGTAGCTGTTCCCTTATCTGGGGGATCTTCCCAACCCAGGGATCGATCCCAGGTCTCCCACATTGAAGGGAGATTCTTTACCTTGTATGAGCCACAAGGGAAGGCCTCAAGTCATACTAAAGAGGTCTAAAATTTTGTTGAAATGTACAAGATACAAATTGAGAACAGATTAAGGGCTAAATTGTATCCTTGTATGAGATAAACTGACATCATAGCAATGTCAACCCTTCCCAAATCCATCTAAATTAACCTTTGTTCTCATGAAGATTTACTTAATGTTTACTCCCAGAAACTAAATTGTTGAAGTCAACCAAAAAATTGAGATAAATTGAAACTATCCGGAGGATTGTTTTCACCACATTTTTGCAACAGAAATAAAAGTCTCCATAAATTGTCAAGTTTTCGTGGAGAATAAATACATGGTCATACTGAGAGAAGAGAAAAACCATACATAGAGTCAAAGTTAGTTTAAGATATAATAATAATAGTTTATTGAATCTTGAAGAAGAAATGGGTTTTTTTAAAATGGTGTTAAGAAAAATGAGTTAACATCAAAACAATCTAGATGTTATCTGCAAAGCCTTTTCCTGTGGATTTATGTGGAATAATGATTTAATTGCCATAATTCTATGTTTAGAATTATGTTTGATTATTCATTTGTCACGGCTCCTTTCTTCTTCACCCCTCCCCACTCTTTCAGTTTAACTTTCATGACGTTGCAGTTTCTTGTTTTTCTCCTGCTTTACTGGAAGATACTTCTTAGGTCTTCCAGGTTGTATCCTTTATCAAAGATCATTCTCTTTGCAGCTCTTCTTATATATCCTCACTTTTTTTTTTTAATTTAAAAATTTTATTAATTTTTTAGAATGAGTTTGGAAGTTTACCTTCATCTGCAATTTTCTGAAGAGTTTGACTAGGATAGATGTTAGCTCTTCTCTAAATTTTTGGTAGAATTCAGCTGTGAAGCCATCTGGTCCTGGGCTTTTGTTTGCTGGAAGATTTCTGATTACAGTTTTGATTTCTGTGCTTGTGATGGGTCTGTTAAGATTTTCTATTTCTTCCTGGTTCAGTTTTGGAAAGTTATACTTTTCTAAGAATTTGTCCATTTCTTCTAAGTTGTCCATTTTATTGGCATATAGTTGCTGATAGTAGTCTCTTATGATCCTTTGTATTTCTGTGTTGTCTGTTGTGATTTCTCCATTTTCATTTCTAATTTTGTTGATTTGATTCTTCTCCCTTTGTTTCTTGGTGAGTCTGGCTATTGGTTTGTCAATTTTATTTATCTTCACAAAGAACCAGCTTTGTTGATTTTTGCTATGTTTTTTTTTTTTTTTTTTTTTTTTGATACTTTTGCATTTATTTCTGCCCTAATTTTTAAGATTTCTTTCCTTCTACTAACCCTGAGGTTCTTTATTTCTTCCTTTTCTAGTTGCTTTACATGTAGAGTTAGGTTATTTATTTGACTTTTTTCTTGTTTCTTGAGGTAAGCCTGTATTGCTATGAACCTTCCCCTTAGCATTGCTTTTACAGTGTCCCATAAATTTTGGATTTTTGTGTTTTCATTTTCATTCTTTTCCTTGAATATTTTGATTTCTTTTTTGATTTCTTCTGTGATTTGTCAGTTATTCAGCAGCATGTTGTTCAGCCTCCATATGTTGGGATTTTTAATAGTTTTTCTCCTGTAATTGAGATCTAATCTTACTGCATTGTGGTCAGAAAAGATGCTTGGAATGATTTCAATTTTTTTGAATTTACCAAGGCTAGATTTATGGCCCAGGATGTGATCTATCCTGGAGAAGGTTCCTGGAGAAAAATGTGAAATTCATTGTTTTGGGGTGAAATGTCCTATAGATATCAATTAGTCTAACTGGTCTATTGTATCATTTAAAGTTTGTGTTTCCTTGTTAATTTTTTGTTTAGTTGATCTATCCATAGGTATGAGTGGGGTATTAAAGTCTCCCACTATTACTGTGTTATTGTTAATTTCCCCTTTCATACTTGTTAGCATTTGCCTTACATATTGCGGTGCTCCTATGTTGGGTGTATATATATTTATAATTGTTATATCTTCTTCTTGGATTGATCCTTTGATCATTATGTAGTGGCCTTCTTTGTCTCTTTTCACAGTCTTCACTTTAAAGTCTATTTTATCGGATATGAGTATAGCTACTCCTGCTTTCTTNAGTGCTCCTATGTTGGGTGCATATATATAATTGTTATATCTTCTTCTTGGATTGATCCTTTGATCATTATATAGTGTCTTTCTTTGTCTCTTTTCACAGCCTTTGTTTTAAAGTCTATTTTATATGATATGAGTATTTCTACTCCTGCTTTCTTTTGGTCTCTAATTTGTGGGATATCTTTCTCCAGCCCTTCACTTTCAGTCTGTTTATGCCCTTGTTTTGAGATGGGTCTCTTGTAGACAACATATATAGGGGTCTTGTTTTTTTAATCCATTCAGCCAGTCTGTCTTTTGGTTGGGGCATTCAACCCATTTATGTTTAAGGTAATTATTGATAAGTATGATCCCATTGCCATTTACTTCATTGTTTTGGGTTCAAGTTAATACACCCTTTCTGTGTTTTCTGTCTAGAGAAGATCCTTTAGCATTTGTTGGAGAGCTGGTTAGTGGTGCTAAATTCTCTCAGCTTTTGCTTGTCTGTAAAGTTTTTGATTTCTCCATATTTGAATGAGATCCTTGCTGGGTACAGTAATCTGGGCTGTAGGTTATTTTCTTTCATCACTCTAAGTATGTCCTGCCATTCCCTCCTGGCCTGAAGAGTTTCTATTGAAAGATCAGCTGTTTTCCTCATGGGAATCCCCTTATGTGTTAGTCCCAGTTGAGCCTCTCACCAGGGGTGGCTAGTTCTACCCACTGCTGCAGGTTTGCAGTACCCTCAGGTGCCATTTCTCTTAACCATTTTCTGGCCTCAGTTAGGATCCTGTGTCTTTCCTCAGTGCTGAAAAGGGAGACTAGTAGTTAGATTATGGCATCACATGTAGGGCCGTGGGTTTGAAAAATAGTCTCCATTAGCCTAATCATGGCTTGTGGCTCCCCCGAGTATGGTGGAGTGTGTCTCTGCCAGTTTAATATATCTGTAGAGGAGAATGGCTGGTAATAATAGGCTACAGGGGGGTGATGGTAGTGCCCACATGTGTCCTGAACCGGAGGCTGTTGTAGCTCTCTGAAGGGCATCTGTAGTGGGGTTCTTTCCTCCTGTTCCTTGGTGGAGCACAGCCTCTAATTCCTGTGTTTCCTTCCCCCTCCCCATAAGTATTCACCGGGAGAGGTGGATACAATCTAGGAGGTCCAGCTGAGGTGGAATCCGGGGCATTGATCAGAGGTCTCCATCGCTGGGATCAGAACCTGCCAAAACGGTGGCTCTAAGTCTCCGGGAGAGCTGGCAGAAGAGCAGCGGCTGCTGCAGGAACTTCACCTGGCCCTGGATTGGGCATTAAGGCAGCTTCCGGTCCCGGTGGAGCACTGGGTGGCAACGTTTCATCATCCACTATGGGGGAGGAGGCAGGTCATCCCCGTCCAAATCCTGTAGAATTTATTTTTTATCATCAGTCAATTTTGGTGCCATTAATATTTTTCCCTTTTCCTTCTGGATACAGAACCTCGTCCAAGGAGGAGGGTCTTGAGCTAACCCTAGCCATGAGTCAATATAGGGATATTGATCTGGATGTCCCAGCTCTCCTGTGACTACTGTATAGACTGCTTCCACTATTTTTAGGTTCATGGTGTCCTCTGGTGGCCATCCTACTCCCATAGGGGGCCATTCGACCTCACAGAGTATGTGGAGGTGGTTAGGCATCATCTTGAACCCATAGTCTCCTCCAAATCCCTTCTTTAAATTTTTAACCACACACTCCAATACAGTTGCCTTAGATTAATTTCCTCCCATCTTGCTTACCTTCTAGGACCTTCTTCTACTTTTCCCTTTCATTCCATCTACAAAGTTCTTGGTACCTTATGTACTTCTGATATTTCCACTCAATGAAACACTTAAATTGTCATTCCACCTCCTTCCTAACTGGGGTGAGAAAAGCCTTACCTGCCAGATCCCAGAGGGAGAAGGAGGATTGGCATGTCTTCACCTGTCAGTTGGCACAACTGAACCAGAACACCACATGGTCCAAGAGTGTTTCTCCCTTAACTTTTAAGTCCATTCTGGCTTGGTGGGCTTGATTGGGTGCAGTTGGAAACACAGATGGGTTAAATAGCCCACATCCCAGGCCTTCTCAGGAAAAGCCAATTCATACTCACTTATGTATCCCCCTCCTTCTAGCCTGACAATTCCAAGGGGGTCAAGAATTTCACAGCAGATGGGACACATCCTTGGGGAGGGCAGAACACGAGCACACAAAGACCAAGTTTCTTCTAACAATCCCCTGGCGATTGCTTGGTAATAATTTCCCCCAAGATGGCATGGACGCCGCCTCCTAAATGATCTTCACAAATTTCCTTCCAAAGCCCTAACATGCTTGTCAACCTGTGTACCAAGCAATCACCACCACCTGCCTATTCCAGGCTCGTGTGGGTCCTTCTAGTCCCATCCAAGGGGGTGATCAGGCCCCCTCTTCCACCCTGCCAGGTGGGTTCCTCCTCACCTGAGCACTCAGTTCCCCTGCTGCTATCCACTACCTGCTAAAGTGAAAGGTCCAGGCATCGAGAAGCAGAATCCTTCCAGAAGGGTAAGGCATCTTCCCGCCTTTAGAAGATTCAAGCTGCAAGGCCTCGGAGTAGTCCCAAATAGGACTTGTCTCCTCAAAGTGAGGAGAATGCACCAAATTTTGTAGCCATGCGTTCTGGGAAACAAACTCATTCAGAAGGACAATGCAGATAGGGGAGTGCAGTTGATTACCCTGGCGGGCCCAAGGCAGACTCTCTTCTTAGATAAGGACCCCGACCACTTTTTGTGAAAACCTTATATACCCTAAGTGTAGGTGTCCAAACCCACATCCCCAGATTCCCTGAAACTAATCTGAACAAAGGAAAAGAAAGATACTCTCAAAATTAACGCATGATTCATATGCCTTAAGCCTAAGTAGTTAACAGTGGACAATCAATAGGCCTGTGGTCATACCCCAATAACCATAATAGAATTTATGATTCTATTTGGTTACACAGATAATTAGGGTATTCTTTTAGGCAGTGGAGAATCTAGGTATGAGCCCTTGGGCCCTTCCATCTAAGGGTCTGGTTTTCTAGTTGGTATGTTGTTTCCATAGATACTGGGCATATAGCTCAAAGTCCATAGTCCGTCCCAAGATGGAATCCTGCCTTCAAGATGGAGCCTGTTCTGTCTGTTTCCTCCTTCACTCTCAGTCTATCTAGGAATTTACCAGGAGCTTCCTTCTCCTCCTGTTCTGTTTGCCAATTTGGCATAGTTTAAAGTCTTAGCATGCACTTGCCTGAGTCCTTCAAGAATACATCTGGAAAAATAACTCTGATCCTAGCTTCCTTTAGGCGTGTTATAATCCCAGTCTGCTTCTATAGTTGGGACCGCCTGATTCCCAGTGGGGAGGATGGCTATCTTGTCCTCCTTCTTCCCTACTGATTCATTACCAAGCCATTCATCTCCATAAGCAACAGCTTTCCCCAAAACTCGAGTTTTTGAGTCAGAAGTCAGCGTTTGTCCCAAGATATACATCACATCCTTCTATGTAAGATCATAAAGCAGTTGGTACCATAAAGGCTTCAATGTACTTTTTGGATCCTCTAAATAGTCTCCCAATTCCTCCTTTACACTTTGTATTTCTTGATAAGAAAAGGGCTTATTAACTCTCATAGACTGCTTCATTAAGAGGCAACAGCTTGTGTGGCTCTTCCTCAGCCTCTCTGGCTGCTCTGCACATATGATCCCAGGGATAGATTGGAGAAACCTGCTTTTCTTTATCTCCCTATTTCCTATCCTCCATCTCATCCTGTATTTCACCCTTAGTTTTTGCTGTCTGAGCTTCTCTTACTTCAATTGTCTGAGTTTCTATTGAAACAGGAGTAGTCTGAGGTTGTACTGGGACAGGGGTTGTTTGGACCTCTACTTGGGCTGAATCTCAGTTTGGGTTTTTACTGAGACCAAGGCAACCCTTTCTGGGCGGGGGGTGATTCCCAGGCTTTCAGTATGCTCAGTTTGGAGCCCCGGGTTCGGGGGCAAAGTAGGAGGACAAGAGGGAGCTGAAGGTTTCACATCCAAATCTATACCCTTAGGACATAAGTCTGGCATATCTTGCAAAGAGAAAAAGGGTAACGAATATGCTATTTCTACCCATTTCCCTTGTTTTCTACAGAACCAGTCTAATTGTAAAACAGTATTATAATTAAGAGACCCTCCAATTGGCCACCATTTGCCATCCTCCAGTGGATACCATGGCCATGCAGTATCACATAGGAAGATCAGATGTGTCTTCTTTAGCTCTGGGGATCAAGTCTATCCCAGTTTTTCAGGATACAGTTCAAAGGAGTGAGGCTGGAATTGTTAGCTCCCATCTGTAAGAGAGAAAAAAAGCGACCAGCGCCATTTTTCTACCGGAGGCATCCCTCCCTGCTTTAGATGGGGGTGTAGAGAGACTTTCCATCAAACCTTTTCTTCCCTGGTCAGAGTTCAGTTCAGTTCAGTTCAGTCGCTCAGTCGTGTCCGCCTCTTTGCGACCCCATGAATCGCAGCACGCCAGGCCTCCCTGTCCATCACCATCTCCCGGAGTTCACTCAGACTCACGTCCATCGAGTCCATGACGCCATCCAGCCATCTCATCCTCGGTCGTCCCCTTCTCCTCCTGCCCTCAATCCCTCCCAGCATCAGAGTCTTTTCCAATGAGTCAACTCTTTGCATGAGGTGGCCAAAGTACTGGAGTTTCAGCTTTAGCATCATTCCTTCCAAAGAAATCCCAGGGCTGATCTCCTTCAGAATGGACTGGTTGGATCTCCTTGCAGTCCAAG